>CBVK0101740547.1:0-13564 GCA_900067695.1 Picea abies | reverse complement strand
ATTGCCTTGGAGAATGATGGTTCCTGCTCATGCTTCTTGACTGCCTATCATTTCCATGATCATCCCTTTTTCTATGGGATCTATATGTTGACACTTGTCTAACACTAGCTAGTTTCTTGGTGCCAGAGTCCTTAATAAATTTCTTATGCAAAATTTTTAAGCTCTCAAGTATCTCTTCTCGAGCCTTCATAACCCTTTCATTATCAAATCTATATCTCTACACTTCCCTACACATGCTTCTCATAGTGACAAGCTCATGCCTATCTCTTCTTCCATTTGAATTTGTCTCAACATTCCTCATTCTAACATGCAGACCCCTTATATCTTACTCATGGTTGTAAGATCCTTGAGCATCTTCCATAACTCTAGTCCTCATATAAGAACTAAAATTTCCTTCTGTACTTATATTCTATAAGAAATGTGCATGTAATAATTAATTATAGAACATTCATGGCATAAAACATTTGATCTATTAGAATACATGTTATTTGTTCGCTAATTTATGAAGGATGCATTTCATCAATTTCAAGTTACGATTCCTTATATGTGTTCCTCTATGAAACAAATTTTCAATTACTATTCCCATGCTTCAGTTTGATTTATGAGAGAAAAGTTACAACAATTACATTCTACAATTTCCACTCTTTTACTTTTGCAAAAAACTCTTTATCAATTTTTGATAAATTTTATTGCACAAATCAAAATTCTAGGCTGAAAAATGTCTTCTACTCCTCAATACCTTTCCATCAACTATTCGTTTTCTCAAATCCGAGATCTAAGATAATAGTTATGGTCTGGAGAAGTTTAGGTTCTTTTACCCAATTTATCCTTGCATTCTATAGGTGTTTTATTTCTCTTCCTGCACATTTTCAGGTACCCATAACCAAAATTTGACTCCACCTATGAATTCTATGGGTTATAATATTTCCATAGACTGCTCATGTGCCTCAAATGAAATTTTGAGCATGGAGTTATTCCCCCTAGAAGTAAAACTGGTGTCGTAATTTTACCCTCATTGTTTTGGATGTACCTTCCTCATATGAGATCCATTTTGCGAACCATTTAGCTCATTGGATGACTCTCTCCGGGTTCTTTTATTTGAGATGTAGAGGTAGAGTGTACCAAGGTAGACTCTGTTCTTGTGGATTTTTATTGGCTAAAAACATTGTTTAGGGCCTCAAAATCACCTCTCAAGTTAATGACCTTCAAAAACCACAAAAAATCACATAAAACTAATTGTTTTACTACTGTAACAACCTTTTAAATTTGAACCATTGATCTCAAGTCGCATGGAATCTGATCCGTTGATCTTTGCTACATTGGCCATTGACAACCAATGTTCTTCCTTGGGTACGTACCGCACTTTCCTCAATCTACCGACACGACTGTAAACCATCGACCCATTTCCCTCAACAACCGATTTGTACACAACTCTAAATTGGTCGATTCGACCGTCTGCCATCAGTGATATATGTTGGCGAATGGAACTCCTCAATGATTCATTTGATGCCTGACCATCGACCCATCGATGATTGGCAATCATTGATGACTATTGAAAACACTTTCCCAGATCGGCTGACCTGCCATCATCACTCTTTCCTTTATTAGGAATCGATCGATTCTATTGGATGACTCGAACACCTTGTTGAATTGGCCATCGATGATTGAGAATGCTTCATAGTATTCGGTTGACGCCGACCATCGACCATCAACAGTCAGAGATTTCATTTGGCCAAAATAACTCTTTGCCATTTCAATTGACCTGACCGTTGGCCGTTAGTGATTTGTCTAGGTGAAATTCCATACTTTGAAAATTTTTGACCAAAAACCCTGACAAATATATGTCGTCGATCTGATCCCTTTCAAAAACCCCTGAAATGAATCATGGCTGTTGATTGGATCTACCCTTCAAAATGACCGAAATGAATACAGACCGTTGATCTCATCCATTTCCCAAACTGCCAAAATTAATAATGACCGTTGATTTGAGAAACCTTTGAAAACAACCAAACCTTATGTACTTTTAAATTTATCATGGAGAACCTCAGTCATTGACCTTGAGATCAAAAGAGTTCTCGACCATCAATTCACCAAATTGCCTGCAACTCTACAGACGACCATTAAAACCCAAGTTTCGACCATTCCTAGTCGAATTCATCTCTACAAATTTACATCTCTACCACATTAACCTTCTTAAATCGTCCGTAGTCATTCAAACTTGGATTTTTCCCACATATTTGGGGATTTCTCTCTAAATTCTATGTTTTTTCCCCAAATCTGTCATAGAAAAAAATTGCAATAATGAATTTCAGTAATTCTCTCTCGTTAGAGCCCATACAAGCTCAGTGTTTGAACCAAGCACTCTAATACCATAATGTAACATCCCCCATCCCAATCGAGGGACATCACGGTGAAAAAGACTCATAAAAATGAAATTTCTATTAACTATTTTAATTTTTTTATAGCTAGCTAATTTCCTATAGCTTCCATCTACAAATTACAACCAAATTTAATTGCTAATTGTTACCATCATTTATATTCATATACAACATACTACAATAGACATGAATGAAACTAATAAAATTCATTAGAGCAACATATAAATAATTCTCAAATACACAGAGTTCATGCACAACAATTTAACTAAAAAATACAAGACATAAAAAAGATAAACACTTATCTTTTAACAATGGTTGTGCAACCAATTGCTTGGGAGGGAAATTCCACCCAATCATATACTTTTTGTTCCAAATCTCAACAACAAATAATCCTTGAGCTGAGGCTAGTAATACACAAAGGAGGGTGGTCTCTCACAGTCCATTCACAACTTATAAAACTCACAACCCATTTGTATCTTCCTACATCTATCTCGATTTTCCACAGGATCCCTTTCTCTTGACATGTCCAACCCAATGAATGTACCCCTTCGCTGAGCTCAGTACCTCAGGAATATCATTTGTTTATTAGGCTCTCTCTGACATAGGTAGCTAGGAATCGCTCAACTGGGAACTCAAGGTAACTTGATGATAGGAAAACTACCATCAAACCAACAAAAAACACTTGTTGTTATAGTGCAACTTGCCCAAGAGTTCACGCTTCTGGCTTGACAAAGTGGCTATTCAGTTTTCCAGCTACAATTATCTCCAATTATGCTCTAAAATGATCTAGAATTCACTCTCCATGGCTGCACCAAATCCCATCTCTTTTTCTTTCTTTCTACCTTCTCCTCATGCAAAAAATATCCCTGTGTAAAAATTGTTTTCCCAACCCATACAAATTTCTCTCCTTTGGCTTGCTTGCTTGACTCACACATTTCCCGATTATGATTATAGTCAACCCCCATGTGCCAAATAACATTAGGATGTGACTAATCAAACCCACCCTCTTACATGTATTCAATGATTTGATTTGGGAACACTAAACCATAAATTAGAAGGTTCATATACAAATAGCAATTTTAGGAAAATTGCTTGGATTAATATTCATGGGTAATTCCCCCCTTGGACCCCCTCTTGGCCATTATCCTAGACTCTCCCCTCTCTTGTGGATTAATTCATCCCCCATCTCTTGTCCATGTCCCATTAACAAATGACATCACATTTTATTGTTAGAACATAGAAATATAATTCACATATTATATCGCTTGGCCATAGCCACAAATTATATCTACATAAGAATTAATTAAACTAAGGATTATAGTGGGGATGTTACACTCCCTGCTGCTCAATACTGAACCCTAGAAGACCTGTAACAATCCCCCTTAGAATAAACAATTCCTTGTAGTGTAGGTTTCCTAACCTCTTGTTCCATATCTCACATAGGTTGTCACTATCATGTACCAAAGCAAGAACATTCTTTCCATGTAACCTATAAAAATTTCCCTCTCTAACCCCAACAAACACTGCTCTGTCTAGACTAGATTTCTATAAACCTATGATTTCTTCCCCTTTCTAAAAAGTGATGGAAAATCCCATGTCGTCCATATTTGATACTAAGAGAAAAATGTTCTTCAAACTTGGTACGTAATGCACATCCTGGGCATACAACGAACCTCCCAACTCAAGCTAGAACATAACTATTCTCTCTCCCTTTACTACATACTTAGCATCATCACCAAGATCTACATGAACATATGAGTCCCTCTCCATCATATTGATTAATAGATATTGTTCTTCTATCATATGACAAGTTGCAACACTATCAAAGTACCATGCAATTCTAGTATGGGTGTTGGTAGAAAGAAAAGAAACTAGTGAGAAATCCTTCTCAAACTTTGCAGCAAACTCATCTAGTTGCGTCTATATTAATGTTGTTGTCTACATATTTCCTTTTCCCTCCTTCTTCTATAGACACTAAGAAGCATAATGTTCATTCTTATGACATGAGAATAACTTTCTTTTACTCAAGTCCTTCTTCTTCCCTGACTGTGATGATCCTCCATCACTGTTAACCTTCTTATTGGAACACTTTCCTTTTCCCTTCTTCATCTTACTAACAAGCCAAGTTCTCATCATTACTTCCTTTCTTGCTACTCTTGGACTCCTCCTGAGTCTCTTCTTGGATGAAATCATCCCAGAGTTCTACATCCTTCGTTTTCTCCTCTATGGAAGCAATTTGATCACGTACCTGAGTGATCCTCATGAAATAGCTGGTAACATTGTCAAATCTAGACATCTACACAAATATGAGTTTATTTCTTAAGACCATCTTCCTATTCATGTTAGTGCCTAGAATAAATCTACCAAGGAATCAAACATATCTTTGGACATATTCTTCTCAGATAAGTGAGGAATTAGATGATACTTCACTAAATCCAAGATAGTCGTCTCAAATTTGATCTACTTCTTCTTGTGAGATGCTAAAGTTGGTGGATCTATCAGTGGAGAAACTACTTTGTCCACTAACTCCCAAAGTTCATAGTCCTTTAATGCTAAAGTTAGTCTTACTTTCCAAGATAGGAAGTTGAAGGCTCCATCCAATCTGTCTTCATCTCTCATAATTGTTGATGCCATCCCTTAGACCCAATAAATTTCCCTAGAAATAAATTGCTATTGAAACTTCCCCTGTACTAATCTGTACAAACCTGTATGTTCCTGTCACCACTGAAACTGACATATGTATGTGACTTTCCTTACTAAAACCTTCATATGTATGTTCCTATGCCTACTGCAACTCAGATATATGTGATTGTATCCAAAGAAACCTGCATATGTACATGATTGTTGCTTCTGCAACCTACATACAACTTTATACAACTTCAAAAACCTTAGTTCTGCCTCAGTAATGATGTTTCGCTAAAATCCAACCCTTGACTTCTACTTGCTGGTTATGGATCTGCTAATATCTCCTACATATATGATATATCCTCTATCTCCTACTATGGATATGAGATTTGGCTTCCTCTCAAAGTGACTACTCTGATACTATGCTGAAATCCTTACTTCATAACCTAGGTATCTTGTTATCTAGTGATTTCCTTGTTGTAAATCAAATTAGCAACTCACAAAAAAAAATACATCATTGGAATACTCAAATCAAATAAAGATATCAGAAGCAATACTAGAAACCAAAAATCTCAACCACAATACATAGATATGTTCTTCCCATCAACTAATATTATCATTCAAATAACTTCAAAGTTTACAAGGGATCCCATACCTAGGATAATGGCCCACAGAGAAATACATGAAACCATAGAAAGTACCTAGAAACCCTAACAATATCCTGCAGTGATGTACAACCTTGTACTTTCATTATTCCCAATATGTACACGACTTTCCTTAAGCAAAACCACATATATGCATATGTCTCCAATGAGACCCATGTACATGCACTCAAAGACTGTATGGAACTCCGTACAATGCGACCCTACTATTACAACTTCAATCAACTAAAACCCACTTGTGACTACCTTTATTTTGTCTTCTCCTTCGCTTGATCTTTGTATGGAAGTCCTTCTCCACCTATCCAAGATCTCTTTGAATCACAATCCTTCATGATCCAACCATGTCTCACACACAACTGTCTTCCTTCTTCAGCCTAGCCTTTATTTTATAATATTGAGTTATAACCTAACCCTAATCTCCAAAGTGATTGATGGTTGAGATTACTTTTCACCTCACTTGAGATCAATTGTTATTATTTAATTCAATAATTCTAATTAAAATATTTCTTTAAATAAAACTGAACTCACTAATAAAATCACTTTACTTTAATAATTCCTTTAATTAAAGTAAATTCTCAAGGTAGAAAGCTTTGGACAACTTCCACATGTCTAGACACTCAATGCTATGTGGAAATACTGTCCATTGCTACCAAGATCAACATTTACTATAGAAACCTCTCCAATAAGTTATGCCTATACTTTTCTATGAACTTGATGATAATGCCACTCCAACAAAATGGTTTCCAAAATCTAGACACAAGTACCTAACCATATCATATTTACCTATCTTCTATGAATCTTTGTTTGCTTTCAACATCTTTCTAAAAGGTGATTTGTTTTTCCACATAAACTACATTGAGTAACATAAAAAAAATGCAATACAATATGGCCAACTCAATGACAGTGTTGGCACTATTCAAGTACATCATCCAACTTAGCATCATTCTCATTATCATCAACTACATTGACATCATTCTTATCCTCAAATTTATCCTTAGTTTCTTTATCCAATTCATCCATGTCATATGTAACTGTATATTGTTTGTGATTTTCTTATTCAGTGGAAACAACTACTAATCCAAAAGAGCCTATGAAGGATTAAACAATAGGAGAAGAATGTTGAATTATATATTGATTATGAACATGTCTTAAGTTATCCAATAATAACCCTTTTTTAATTTCAAGTAGACAAATCATTTTGTTCAAGATGTGCATACATGTAGTGGCATGACTTAGTGAAGTTTTACTTCTTTGAATAGATGATCCTTGTGTAGTATGAACTAAAGTATGTATAAGATTGATAAAGTCTTTGATACTCACCATCCTAATCCAAATAAGTGATTCAAGTGCCAAAAACCATGTGTAAAAAAAACAACAAAGTGTCACAAACAAAACTTCCAAGTGTTGCAAGCAAGAAACAAAATGTTGCATGCTCCAAGTGTCACAATCAAAGACCAAAATGTTGCAACACCAAATAGACACATTGTTGATCTCCCTATTCAATTTTGGGATAGATCAAATGATTCTAAGTACATTTCAAAGTGTGACAAACATGCAAAATTATTGTACCTTCAATACTTCATAAGGTCTTTTTACAATTCCACCCCAAAATAAGACCCATAAAAACTCAATGAGAGATTCAAACTTTAGAATTGGCTGCAAGATACATCCCAAAATCATTGTACATTTATAAAATAGCTATTGTAGGTGATTTCCCATATGAAGTAAAATACTTGAAATTTATGAGAAAAATTATCTTCACGTGCAAATAGTTGATTTCCATGTTTAATACTATAGTGCCTTTTTTTATAGGAGTGTACTTGATTGATAATAGTGGTTGTTTCTAGAAAAGAGTTGTTGGAGGAGGTCGTTTTGGGTAAGTTTTGGGAGTCACAAAGGAGTGGACCACATGAAAATTCAACAAAGGAGCAACGCGTGCAAAAGACAATTAAAGCATTTTTAGGAGCCAATGCACAAAAGGAAGAATTTAGTTAGGAGTTTTGGGACACTTTGTCCACTTTGTAATGGGATAAGCCCTAACAGAAAAAAGAAGGGGGAATGAAAAGAGAGAGTAGTTTTTTTGTATGCTTGTGAGTTGGATATCATTCAAAGAGGTATGTGTGCATTGCATCATAGAACGGCCTAGGAAGGTTTGGGTATTAACTGAATATTATTGTATGAGCATAGTGCGCACCTATTGTAAGGATTGATCATGAATAATATAAGAAGACATTCGTTGTGGACGTAGCCTAGTTTGGGGTGAACCACGATAAATATCTATGTTCTGGTGTGTCTGTTTTCATGATGTGTTGGTTTATTTTGTTTATTGTGCACATGTAGTAGATTCATAATGGTTAATATGAATATAAGGGTTTCACGCAATTGTTGAATGGTTAAGTAGTATGAATTTATCATGTGTTATCATGTTGTGATGAGTTCTCTCACATGGTATATGGATGAAGGCTAAGTAAACAATAAGGATGAATGCCTCATATTTCCCCATGAATGTGGAAACCTGGTTCGTGCAGTCCCCATAGGTACCTCGAGTAATACTTTGCCTTCTTGTGGGTGATCCTGAAAGGGCCAATACAATATCTTGGGATTTGTTAGTGAATTAATGTTGAACCCCGGGTCTTCCCACTGCGTGCCAACAAATGCTTCCATTGATGGAACTAAGATCTACGAATGAGGGGAATATCGAGGCCTGATAAAGAGGAGATCAGATAATGGTTGAACATGAAGGATATTGAGTTTGGTGTAGATCAGAATACGAATCCACATATTAGCATGGAGGAATGGTTACAAAGGTATGTGTTTATAGATTTGCATGAATATTTTTTTTGCTGACTTCCTGAATATTTTAGTAGAGAGGATCCAAATTTTTGTTGAACACATCGGAAGATATTGAACTATAGTTTCGAGGAATTGGACTCTTGAATTGATTCAACAAGTTAATGTAGTAAGCAATAAGACATCACGCATAGTGGATTACTAGTTGGATAGTGTGCTGGGAGGTTACATTAGTGAATTTTCAATAGATTATACTCAGTATTACAATGTTGTTGAGAGGGAATTATTTAAAGGACCATGTGGTAGACACCTGAAGTCACTATTTACTTGGATTAATATGTTGTTGTGTGACAAGGAAGTCATGAATACGAAATTTGATTTCCTAAGAAGCTAAGCACCCTCGCACACAAAGGGAAACTAGGGGATGACTAGGGAATGATGTGAGCGTAAAGAGGGTTGAAGAGAAGGAATGAGGAATGGATGGGTTGAGGATGTTGAGAGAAGAAGAGTGTGTGGTGAACAAAGATATCTAAGTATTATGTAGTGGTAAGAGATTTAGACCAAGTAAGAAGAGTATTTTGACTAAGAGAGAGAGCCAACATAGTGAGATCGAAGAAAGAGACACTGGTGCAATATTCCGGATCAAAGGAAGTATGTGCACAAAAGAGGAAAAAATACATCATCTTAGTCCAGTAGAATAGGATCCCACTCAGATTAGACTCTGTGTCAAACCAGTGAACCCATGTGAATTACCAAGAATTGAGGTAATATCATAAGTTTTCTCAATTGTAGTTAGTGAAGGAAGTACATATAGTAGTAGAAGTAATCAGAGTAGCAGAAGTAGTGCATCAATTCAAAACCAGTTAGTGTTATCAAGAAAGAATACCTCATAGAACATGATGGTGAGGGTAGATCCCTCCTTAAGGATGCCTATCTTTCAAGGGGATGGTTTAGAATATCTAAAAAAAAAATTGTTCATTTGTGACACAATATGGATTGTGAATAACGTCCAAGAAGATGATGTGAAGATTGTGTAGTTGGAGATGGCATTCAAGGATGACACACTATTATGATATATGAAATATCATAATACTACACCTGTGGGTTAGACTAGAACATTGGTAGTGGTAAGACATGTCTTATTGAAAGAATCATAGAAGCCTAAGTCTTAGTCTCAATGCATTACAAAGATGAAGGAGATCAAATAGATAGTAAATGAATCAGTGTGGGACTACGATCAAAGTTTCAAGATACTAAAGGATCGAGTGACATTCCAGATTCTAGATGAACAACATAGGGAGTGGTTTATTGCAGGATTGATGCCTAATATCTGATTCCCTTTGACACAGTATAATATTGTGTTACAGTCATAAGCTTTGTAAATTGATATGAAATTGGAAGCATCCCCTGTAGGATGAAATAATGGAGGGATGGATTAAGTTCAGTTGCAGCCAGCTGTGATGACTATTCAGTTACAATAAATTATGAAAAGAAAGTAAAAGAATGAGGGAATATATTGTATCACATGTAGAACAAAGGGTCATCATAAATATGAATGTCTAGTTTTTCAACAGTATTTGAATACGGGAGCTTTGAATCCATTGGGGTTATGGTGAAAGATTTGTAAAATGGTGGGTCACCACCCTCATAATTTCCCGTTGATGCAAAAGTACCAGAGTACTGTGAGAAATCTATTTTGTAACTTTTGCAAGTCTGTCAAACATGAAGAGAAGGATTGTCACACATTTTACTTGATGAGAGAGTGCAATGAAGATGCATATATAGTACAAGGAGAAGAATCAAAAGGAGGAGCTCCACAGTATAATACTCCCAGAGGATATAATCAAGGAGGACAAGGAGGTTTTAGAGGACATTGAAGAGGAGGATTTGGCATAGGAAGAGGATGTATTATATGTTATAACTGTAATTAGTCTGGACACTTGGCAAGAGACTGTCTGAACCCTTACACGATGTTGACTTATTGTAGAGTGCTAGACCATGCGACAAAGGATTTCCCATAGTTGATCACAAAATGAAAATAAAAGAGGAACACAAATGTACATATGATCAAAACATACGCACGCTAAAAACATCTTAATCTAGAAATAGTTACACACAGAGGGACGAGAACTAGAGTAGATGTGAGGGATCAAGGGAATAGAATCCACCAGTGGGTAAGGAAAGTAGCCAATACTCTTCCATTATTTGATCGAAGAAAAGAGAAATAGACCTACCAGTAAGCAAGAAAACAATTGGTTGGAGCAGAATGGATAGCTTCAACTTCATCCGTGCCACCTTTGTATGACACACTGCAATGTATGATATGCCTCCAATATATGACCATTAAAAAATGCAAGTTTAAAAGGTAAGCACTTTGAAATATTTATTAAGAAGTTGTTTATAATTAATGAAGGATGAATCTTCTTTAAGCATGTTGCATGGAATGATTGACCGTTTCACCCAAGAGAAAGAGATACCTTTCGCACACAAAGCAGTTAACCAAGTGCATCGTAAGAAGAGAATGAATATGGAGTTTCAATTAATTGTGTATATAGGGAGACACAACATGGACAATATCATTCTATATCTAGGCTATGATGTGAATGTCATCCCGAGGAAGACTTGGGAGATGAAGGGCTAGCCAAAGATGATTTGGTATCCTATCTAGTTGATATTAGCGAACCAACATAAGATTGTTCCAATTGGAAGGTTGACAAGGGTAATTTTCAATATTGATGGAGTGCGCAGTGTAGCAGACTTTGAAGTGATCAAAATAGTAGATAGTACCACACCTTATCCAACACTATTGGGACTTGAATGGGAATTTGATAATAAGACTATCATTGATCTAAAGAAAAGGCAGATGGTATTCTAAGTAGAATACTTGAAGGTTACTGCATAGTTAGATCATATTGAAGGAAGGCCATATGTAAAATCGACAAAGAAGAAAAGAACTTGACACTCTGTATAATAGAACTATGCGGATGGATTATTATGTGAATCATATAGCTCAAGGATTACTTAGTTGGATAATTATTTATTCATGTGCATTAGACTCAAAAGAATCTCTAGAGAATTGGCAGCAATATTACACGAGGTGTCTACAAGGAAATGTGCTTGTATTACCCGTGTGTTGTGATGGATTGGAATTGAGATATGTGAATATCCAAGGTATAATGGATTAACTGATGTATTTTATTTTATAAGAGATTTTGAGTTGCAAATATTAGATCAACAAAGACTACTATCTTTGGATGTTGTGATGAAAGAAACCCCTGCAAGATGGTGGGATGCAGACAAGGATGGAATGAGAGATTGGAAGCAATGAAAAAGGTTATTACAAGTCAGATTTAGAACAAAGAATGAAAGTATCATGCCAAAGTATAATGGATTAAGTTTCCCAATAGACCATTTTACGAAGTGTAATGCTATGTGGAGATCAATACCTCAACAAGAATGGACACATTTATTTGTGCATACTCTGGACACTACTCCGAAGAATTGGTACATAGAACTAGAAGTGCACATAGGAACAAGAGATTGGGAAAATTTAACTAGGAACTTCAAGGTAATGTTTGGTTTTGAAAATAATAATACTTTGATTGACTTAGCCTTGTAGGTTATCAAGAACAATATTTTTGTGAAAAAAGGCTCGATGTATAGTACACCTAGAGTTACTGCAACAATTGAAGAGGTATTGCATTATCATAATGTTGTTGAAGAAGACCAAGAGGATGAAGACCCAAGGAATTTGCAGGTACCAAATAATGAAGGGGAGCATGCAGTGGAGCAACCACAACTTGATTCTATGATGTATGCCAAGCCATTGAGAATGCACAGCGTAAACATTGGTACAAAAGAGAAGCCCAATTTTGCGAACATAGGAGACTAATGGAGTGATGAGACAATTGAGAAGATTGTTGATTTACTATGTGAATAACAGGATCTATTTCTAGATACATTCTTAGAGATGAAAGGGATTGCAAGGAATTTAGGAGAAATGGAGATCCCACTGAAGCCAGATGTCAAACTTGTGAAGCAAAGACCATACAAAATGAACTCGACATATAAGAAGAAGGTAAAAACAAAATAGACAAGATGTTAGAAGATGGAATTATAGAACCTGTTGAAGAATTAGAATGGATCATCCCAATGGGAGTTCAAGACAAGAAGACAAGGGGAGTTAGGATATGTGTATATCTGAGAAAGTTAAACAATGCTTTCTTACACGACCCATTTCCTACCCCATTTACAGATGAAATGTTGGATAATGTAGGGGGTCAGGAGGCATGCTCGTTTATGGATGGATTCTCAAGATACCACAAGATCAATATTACACAAGAAGACATATATAAGACCACTTTTGCGACATAATGGGGTTGTTACTAGTACACAATTATGTCATTTGGTTTGAAGAATGCACCAACAATATTTTCTAGAGTAGTTGTTGCATCTTTCAAAGAGTTCATTCATAATTTCTTAGAAGTGTACTTAGATGACTGGATAGTATTCAACCTATTGAAATACCATGTCTAAAGTTTGTTCTTAATGTTGCATAGGTGTAAGAAGTACCAGATCTTGTTGAATTTGAATAATTTTCAGATAGGAGACTTAGTGTTACTTTATGATAGAAAATTTTTGTAGGACCTAGGGAAGTTCTAGATACATTAGTTAGGCCCATTTATGACCAGGTTTGTTACAGATGTAGGTGTTATTCAGTTAGAGAAACTGAATGTGGAAGTTGTGGAAGGACCAGTTAATGGTAGTCGACTAAAACTGTATGCAGACAACCGTAATTTTGTGCATTTGTCTCAATGTGTAGTGTGTGTATCACAGTACTTGTATTATAATGTATTATAGAAAGAAGAAGAAAAGGAAGAAAAACAATAAAGGAATTTGAAGATTGGAAGTATGAATCAAAAAATGATGTAGGAAAGAAAGAGGAAGGTGAACTACGTCAAAAGGCAAAAGGGAGTATGAGGAAAGAAGAAAAGGTTGGAGAGTTGTGTAGAGGATGGAGATATTGCTGCAAAAGGTACAAGGGGTTTATAATACCATTCCAGAAGTGTTTATAAAGGGAGACACTCCATTGGAAGAATAAGTCACAAA
>CBVK0101740459.1:0-25465 GCA_900067695.1 Picea abies | reverse complement strand
TTACCTGGCATCAGGCCAACTCATATCCCTTCATTGCCAAAACATCTGCTGAAAAACCTCTTTGAAAACCCTCTTGGGTGAAGGTACACGCGCCCTAACCCACTACTGCACGCGGGTGAATGCTGGCAGGCCTACTACAGCCCGCGTTTACCTAACAAAGCACAAAAACAAGAAAGTTTCTGACGGGACAAAAAGCTATGGGTCAGTTAACTGAAACTCCCGGCCATGCATGGCCGAGAGTTCGTCCAAAACCCTAGCTCCTTCTAGCCTATAAAAGAAGGGGTAGGGGTACCATTTGGAGGAGGAAAATTATAGCAAAGAAACTCTGCCCATTTGCCGAATCTATTTGTCCCAACCCTTTAGCCTTTCCTCAAGCCTAAGGAGAACTAACGCAAAGCAGTTGGAGGACAAAGAAGAGGAGGAGCCCAGGATCAGGATCAAGGAGCGGTGGCCGGTCTCGACTTTGATTGTAAGTTGATTCATTTTGAAAATAATAAAAGAATACTTTTCCCGTCCCAATGCATGAGTTATTTATTATTTGTGCAATTTATGCTTAATTTCTAACCCTCAAGTAGAAAAATAGCATGCATGCGTAGTGTTTTGTCTTGATTGCAGGTTAACTTTGGAAGGAGCAGTGCAAGTAAGCGAGCAAAGCGCAACGGAGGATCTACACCAAACATCAGTAAAAAGGTTAGTAGTTCCTTTCCATGCATGTGTCTTGAAAGAGGGGTTTAAGTTTTGGGGTGGTATGTTAAAAGGTCATTTCTTTAAGGTCAAAATCTGCATGCAAATCTGACCCTAGTTTGCTAGTTCGTAGGGTATTATTTCCCAACAACATGTAGCCACTAAATCTATTGATGTTATCTATATACAATAAAACACACAAGTAAATTTCCATACATTTGTCTTTAGTGAGAAAACCATGGACCTCTCTTAGCTAACAAAGTTCTAGTTGAGATTCAATATCCACAAGTATATTCTCATCATTCTTACTCATATCTCTAGACCAGTTAATGGAAATTTGTTTTTGTTGTTTTAAATTTTGATGAAATTGATTGGGGACAGATTCTAGATATGAGCTTTCAAAGGGTCTCCGTGTCTCTTTGACTTTTCCGAGGAATAAAGGGTCTCCATGTCTCTTTAATTCATTCAAACCATAGAGGTTAGATACGATGCCAATCCATTTTTCTTAGCATTCATTTCTAGAAAATGTTCTTGCATAACGAAGGTGAAGAAACAAAATTTATTTTGAAAGTGAAACTACAAAAAAATGTGATGGATTTAAGAAGTGTGAGTGGGTGAGAACCAATGACAATGAGCTTGTGAATCCAAATTTTTGAAACTTAAAGTAAACCAAAAACAAATTAAACTCTTGTTTGTTGGCATGTTTTTACAGGAAGAGTGTGCTTGTAATTGATGGTAAGAACAACAATGACAATGGTGAACAGGGAAAGCATAAGCTCAAGAGGAGAAGAGAATAATATGCAGAGATCAAAGCTCAGAAGGAAAAGCGTAAGCTCAGGGTGAGAAGCCTCAACAGTCATCCGATCAAGAAATTGAATGTGTTGATTGTCTAATATTATGGATTTCGGTCATATGAATGACTGTGGGATTGAGGACCATTGAAGGATCATGACCGTTAGATCTACAAGCCATATCAACGATAGGGATGGATTACAGAGAGCGAAAGAAGAATTAAACAACTCGCTAGTTCTAATCCCGCAATTGGTCTAGATCGTCAGATCTCATAAACCCAAATATCGATGATTGTGGTTGATCTAACAAACGATTGGATTAAGTCAGATTAAGTCGTGACCATCATATGTGCAATTTCTATATCAATGACAGGGATAGATTGCAGAGATCAAATGGAGAATTAAATATCATGTTATTTCCAATCCCGCAATTAGTCAAGATCGTCAGATCTTATAGCCTCGAAGATTGACGATTGTGGTTGACTCACCAACAATGCACAACTTCAAATTGTGGAATTTTGGTGACGAGTTAAATCACTTGCAAGTTGTGGTTCCGCAACCATCCTTGATCATTGATGTGCTTCGAGTGTCTTCATGACCGTTGGATCACTTTTAAGTGGAAGGACAGGATAAGCTAGAAGAGAAACACCAAATATATATCGATCCATCGATCTAAGAACATGATCGATGAACAACATTTGGTTCATGTCAAAATTTGCGAGGAGGTTACTATTCGGGGAATCTCACTTTGGAATAATTGACAACTTGAAAATCGGATTACCCGAAGCCCGAAATCCAAAATGAATAAGAACCATCGGATCTGGAGAAAATGCGATGATCATTAGTTCAGGGAGAACCATGTCAACATACCACGTCTACAAGGACATGTGGCAGACCACGTTAGCAAGAACACATGGCACAATCAAACAATGACAAGTGTCAAGTTGAATCAACACTTTAGGTATGTGTAAATCATGAATCTGAGGGATACATGGTAGCTACTTATCTCGTGACATGTCAACAAGTGAAGTAAGAAAGCTACGTCACTCTGGGAGATTTACTTTGGGAGTTTCATCACCAACAAATGTCTAAAGTCCCAAAGTTCCGAAGGACGGAGGCCCGAAGTCGCTCTCAGCCATCGATCTAAGGTACATTTTTTGAGTTAGGAAAACCATTAGATCCAGGAGAAGTACAGATTTGATTCGTTAGATCTGAGCACCGAGGATCAAAATTCGTTGGATCCAAAGATAAATTCATGAAGTTTAATCCTTTGGATGAGCACGCGAGAGCAGACTTATCAAAGTCCCGAAGTCCCAAAGTAAGCAGGGACCATCCATTGTCAAGACTGATAGGTGGTGCATGATCTACAACTCCGGAGTGAATCACTTTAGGAGTTTTTGGTTGGGAAGGAAACTAGATCAACGAAGACCCAAGGGACGAAGAATATCCAAGCCATCGGTTGCCAGAAGGATGCGTGGATGAAATCTGTGTAGTTTGGGGAAAAACACTCTAGGAGAAAGTGAAGGAAGCGAAGTTGATTTTTGAAATCCCCAAAGCCTGAAGAGCCAAAGGAGTTGAGGATCGTCGATCTGTAGGAAGACACACCTCAATAGATCGTGTACTCCAGTTGGAATGGTTTGGGAAAAAGAAAGCAAGGAAAGTTGAGATTTTCGAACCCCGAATACCCAAAGGGATTGTGACCATTGATTCAAGAACAACACGTGTCGATAGATCACGAATTCTGGGTGGAAGCACCGTGGAGAAATCAAAGTTTGAGAATCGAGACTCCATAAGCCCGAAAGGCGAAATCAATCTCGTCCATCGGTTTGGAGGACCACATGTCACTTGGTCGTTAAGACTTAGGAGGGAGTGGATCTAGAGAAGAGGAAGGAAAGATGATAGATCAAAGTCTTTGATCAAAGGAATCTATTAGAGACAGCGAGATCATTGATCACACCTGATTACGGGATCAGAAATTGATTGGAAGTTAATTTTCTTAAGGTGGGTCGCAATCGAAACCATGATTTTGGAGAAAGGACACATGGAGGCTCGAGGTAAATTGTGGGGAGAAAAGTAGTTTGATATCAAACCACCTTTGGTTGTGCCCACATTCGCATGGTCACATGATAGCATTGCCCAAGGTCACATTAGTGGAAGATAGGGGAAGGATCTAGTGCTGCTAAGCTCCACATCAGAGGTTACACATTGAAAAGTCAAAAAGCCTCTGTGTGTATAATCCAATGACATTGATCAAATCGAATCTGACTGAAGGGTTGTTGTTTCATTTTGTGGTTTCTTGATCAGTTATGATTTAGTTACACTAAATGAATCATTTTTTGGGGGCATTGGAATCATGGCTCTTGAGCGTTCTGAGATTCCCGATATGGGCGTTGGAGATTTGGAGTGTAATGGATGATGAGAGAAGGAATAAAGGAAACATGTCGTGACAAAGGCAGGTTGTTGTTTCTCGGTAAAATAAGTTGAACTATATGTGGGAAGACAACAGGTACATAGTGTGAAAGATGCAGAGATGAAGAACATAAGATGGACAGAGCATAAATGGTGAAAACAATAGACTACACGAAAACTTAAATGCAAGAAGATGCGAGCAGGAACACACTGATGCAGGCAGAGCAGAGCAGTGTAGTCGAACAATGATGAGACTGGTAAGCCATTGATAAATAATGTATCACTGTAATAAATTTCAGAAAGCAAAGATTTATATCTCAAGGTGGTAGGGTGGTGCTAGGGAGGATTGTTTTCCTCAGAGTTTCAAGTGGGTTCTTGAACACAAGGAGTTGTATCTTCCATTTGGCTGCAACCAGAAAAAAACAGGGTGGTAGGGTGGTGCAAGGAAGAACTATTGTTCTCTGTTGTATAGGTTGGTGCCTATGTGACTGGAAGTTTGTGCTTCCATCTAGTTGGTGCTGGAACACTGAGGGAGTTGGTGCTTCCTTCTAGTGGGTGCTAGAGAAACCAGAGAGTTGGTTCTCTCAACAAGTTGCAGCTTGTAAAACAGAGGTGGTAGCCTCACATTGAGTTGGTGTTAAAATATAGATGATGTACATAACATAAAAAGACTTTTTATCATTTGAAGAAGAAGAGGTTTTCTACCTTTTTGGGTTTCCTTGGGAATATTTGTTTCTGTATATTTCATGTATGTGATTGATGTTGAATACTCTATTGCTTACTTCCCTACATTATTGTGATCGTCACTGAGTGTTCTGTAATGAGTTTAAAATGCGCATAATTGTTTAAGCATAGTAACAACTGACTCACCCCCCCCTCTCATTTTTCTAACAATTGGTATCAGAGTGGATTCCTTTTATCTAAGGGTAGATCCTAGAGCTTAAACATGACTAGCCATGAAGGAAATTCAACCAATAAGGCCCCCCTGTTCAATGGAACAAGCTTTACCTTCTGGAAAGTTAGTATGAGAACCTACATAATGGATTTAGGTGCAGATTTCTGGGATGTGGTAGAGACTGGTTATGTGAATCCAGTTGTACTATCTTCTAAGGATGACAAGCTAGAATTCAACTTCAACGCTAAGGATATGAATTCTATTTTGAGTGGGCTTGCAGAAGCATAATTTGTAAAAGTTATGCACTTAGAATCTACCAAAGAAATGTGGGACAAACTCATTAGCAATTATGAAGGTAATGAGAAGGCAAAGGGTGCCAAGCTTCAAACCTATAGATTACATTTTGAGCAGCTAAAGATGAAAGATGATGAAATTGTTGGGAAGTACTTTCTAAGAGTTGAAGAACTAGTAAATGTATTGAAAGGACTTGGTGAAAAAATTGAGGAAGCCTCTTTATTTCAGAAAATTTTGAGATCTCTTCCAGATAGGTTCAACCCAAAGGTCTCTAATATAGAAGAACTTAATGATCTAAAAGTTCTACCTATTGACCAACTCCTAGGAACTCTGACTAATTATAAAATGAGGATAGGTAAAGATAAACCCACCTCTAGAGAAACATCATTTAAAGCAGATAAGAATGAGGATTCTGAGACTGATGAAAATGAAGCAAATTTTGTGAGAAGACTAAAGAAAGGATCAGGAAAGTACCAAGGAAAGTTTCCCTTCAAATGTTTTAACTATGGAGAGATAGGTCACTTTGCATCTAAGTGTCCACACACGAAGAAGGAATAGAATGTTGAAGGTGAAGAGAATTACAAATCCAAGAGATTTGGTAAAAATAAAAGTTTATGTGTAAACAATGAAGACTCTTCAGAAGACATAGATAGTGATTCTGCATGTGAAGATAAGATTAATGAATTTATGCTTATGGACAAAAAGGATTATGATAATAAAATCATAGGAAGTGATGTTAATTATGAAGAAGATGTGGTTGAATTGGAAGGAGAACTGATTAGTGCCCTAGAAGAAATTGCTAGACTCAGATTTAAGAAGAAAAAGAAAAAACAATTGCTGATACAGTTTGAGAAAGACAATAAAAAACCTGATGAAGACTTTGCCCTACTAAAAGTGGAACTAGAAGAGGAAAATAAAATAGAGGATATTCTGAAACAACAATTATCAAAGAAGAAGGAAAGATGTGAAGCCTTGGAAGAAGAGGTAGCAAAAAACAGAAAAGAGATGGAGAATTTTAAAGAATTGTATCTCCAAAATATTCCAAGCTTTAAAGCCTCAATAGAACTAAATGACATTCTGATAAAACAGAGATATCCTTTGTTGAAGACTGGTTTACGCTGTGTAAGTGGTTCAAGCAACAAACAACCTAAAAGAAAAGAGCTAGTAAAGATGATCAAGTTCCAAGTCAGCAGACAATCAGACCATGTGAGTACTTTGCCACCAAAATCTAATAAAGACAAGATGATCCCTGATAAAAAACAAAGATATCAGATGATGGAGAAAAAAATACCAAGAAGAAGGCCATCCTTTAGGTATCAAAATTTCTTCCATGGTTACTATTTTTACTGCTCTAATTTTGGTCATAAGATTGCAAATTGTCAAATTAAGTTTAGAGACATGCAACTAAGGAGATCAAGAAATAAACAATCTTTGCAACATAGAACTAAACAACCAATGAGTAGACAGAGTTGCACCAATCACTTTGACCTATTTAACAATGAGCTCAAATGCTATAACTATCATAACTTTGGCCACAAAGCTGCAAACTTCCATCTGAAGAATTACAAAGCAGATCCAAGGATAAAACCCTTAGCTAGAAATGCTAGCACATGGAAAAATAAAGATAGTGAAAAATGTGGTCTACTACTTTTAGCTCAAAAACAAAAAGACCCCTGGTATATAAGCAGTGGATGTTCCAAGAACATGACTGGAGACAAGGATAAGTTTCTGTCTATAAGTAAAAGAAAAACAGGAAATGTGACCTTTGGAAATGATGAACCAGGTAAAATCAAGGGTAAAGGGATGGTGAGTTTGAGTAATGGTAAAGGAAAATCACAGGATGTTCTACTTGTAGATGGGATGAAACATAATTTTCTCAATGTGATTCAAATGTCTGACAGAGGAAGTGAAGTGGTGTTCACTTCCAAAGATTGTAAGATAAAGTCTGTAAACTTAGGACAAGTGGTGGCTAAATTCATAAGGACATATAATAATGTATATGTGCTAAAAGAAGATAAAGAAGAGTGTCATCTAAGAAAACATGATGAAAGTTGGTTATGGCATATGAGACTTGGACATCTAAACTTTGACCACTTAATCAAGCTCAAAAATCTTGAGACAGTAAAAGATCTTCCAAGAATATCAAAGCCACAAGATTTTGTGTGTAAACCCTGCCAAGTAGGAAAGCTAAAGTAGAAAAAGTTGAAGAATTTGAGAAATTTAAAATATTTAAGGCTTTAGCTGAGAATCAAATGTGCAACAGGTTAAAGGCAGTAATATCAGACAGAGGAGGAGAATTTATGTCAAGTGATTTCAAGGAATTTTGTGATAAACATGGGATCAAGAGAGAATACACAATCCAAGGAACTCCACAACAAAATGGAGTAGTTGAGAGGCAAAACATAATAGTTCAACAAATGGCCAGGTCAATGATGAATAAAAAGAACATTGGTCAAACCTATTGGGTAGAAGAAATACACACAACAGTCCATATTCTTAACAAATCCCACCTCAGACCACACAATGACAAGACACCTTATGAACTATGGTATGGAAGACCTGCTTCAATCAAACACTTCAAAGTCTTTGGGGGTAAGTGCTACATAAATAATAATAAAGAAAACCTTGGAAAGTATGATGACAGGGATGATGAAGGCATCTTCTTAGGATATGCTACCAATAATAAAGGATATATATGCTTTAATAAAATATTATATAAATTATTTGATTGCATTGATTCATCCACATCAATTTCCATATTTATCTCTAGATCAAGAAATATATCAATATCTTCATCTAGTTTTGATTTCTTACATCTACTCGTGGTAGCTTCTTCCTAACTTTTACCTATAGGAGAATCTACAAAGATTTGTTGAGTTTGCATCTTCCTTTTTATAGATTTTGTTACCATAGTTGTAGATGATCCTTCTTTAATTAGGGACTCTGTGACTGTACCAATATGTTTCTGTTGAGATGATTTCTTACCTTTGGAATTTTTGGATTTAGCTGGTTGTGAATCATTTCCTAAAGACTGGATTAGCCAATCTCAGGGTATTTAGACTTCATTTAAATAGGAGATGACTAATGTTTTTATTAAACCTTGGTGAAAAAGACTGCCTTTAGCTGTAGCAGGATGAGACTGCACCTTCTTGGACATTTTAGATAAACTCTTAAGTAGGAAATATGGTAAATTGGGAGGATAATTCCCATTTATGTGAATTAACAGTCTAATATGGTAAATATAAACCAGTGAAAACCTACCCTCACATGTGATATACATGTGGATGATCATCAAAGTAGTATGTCATTCCTTCTTTACCCAACTATGTGGAATTCCCTTTTTCCAATTAGAGTTTTGTTTTTCTGGGATTAAGAACTGATTCACAAATTCCATAACCACGTTCTCTTTATTCCACCACCTTTCTCCACCAACTGGAAATTTACAGGCTCTTGCAATTGAATGCTCAGTCACCATCATCAGTAATTTCCCAATTACAACTTCAAAGCCATCAAAATTATGTGCGAAGATCAATGAGATATGTCCATCGTGCCCTGGAAGGTTGTGAGAAACTCAAACCAACCTACATATTTAAACCTCTACACCATTTGGGGGTATGATTCAATTAATTTTGTGCCCTCAGGTTCCAATATAATAATTTGTCCACTCTTCTTCAGTGTCATGTTGCAGATATAGTCCTGTAAATAGATTTGTGAGGTTTGATACTGAGAATTTTAAAACCTGTGGACTGTTAGAAACTAACAATCTCTTCTTTTTCCAATTTTATCTCTGCACAAAATACCCGATACATTAAAATAGAAGGTGATAGTTTCTATTAATGATATCAAAACGTGTTTGATTTGATGCAGGTCAGGCTGGTACAACTCAATCCCTCGCATATAATGGTTATAATTGCAGTATCAACTCGTGAATAGATTGTGGAGAGGCATTCAGACCCTCTAATCATGATTTGCACAATAATGACATGATCAGGGCGAGCTGGTGCACGTAAAAACATGATTAACCTTGGTGCTGTAAGAATAGCACTATTCCTATAGTGCCATTCATGACTTGGCAGAAATTTGAAAATTCAAAAATGAATAGACAAGTGATGTGACAAGATTCATCAAATCAAATCCTAAACCTTTAAAAACTTAAGAAAATCATTTAAAAGTGAAATAATTGCAAAACATGACAAATCAAACCAAGGGGTAAAAATCAAAATTCAAGGAACAAAGCATAAACAAGGAGGATTAAGGATTACGGACACTCACTTAATCAAAAACAAAGTTGGAGACTAACACTGGCTCCTTCTGGGGGTAAAGTTTCATGAGGAAACTTTAAGATCTGTAGACCAATGCCTTTACCTTGCTTCTGATTCTCTGATTTCCATATTCTGTAATCCTTTATTTAAAATACAAACTATATAAAAAACAATTCCATTGGTTATATGGAGTCTTTATTGAAAGAAAACCCTATTGTATAGGCTGAAACTTTTGATAAATCTTTAGAGAAAGTAATGTTTCAGGAATCTCCCATTCACTGGGCCTCCAAAAATCTCAGTGTCATCCAAATTATGTAAGAGAAAAGTATTTTTATTCATGACCTTGGCTATTTTGAAAGGACCAAACCATAAGTTATCAAACTTACCATGTTTATCTTTGTCCTCTCTTCTAGCATCCCATCTCAATACCAGATCTCCTTCTTTGAAAATATCATTCTTGGTTCCCTTATCAAATGTGGCTTTCAATTTACTCTGATGAACAACAACTTTATGATCCATCTTTTCTCTGACCTGTTGAACTTCTATCATCTGAAAAAATCTTCTTCGGATATCATTGGGTTCTTATAGTTCCTCTTGCATAAATTTTAAAACTGGTAAACCCAATTGAGTTGGAAAAATAGCCTATGTTCCATACACCATTTGGAATGGGTAAGTTCCAATGGATTTCTTGTTACTGATCCGATCAACCCATAAGGAAAAATTTAACTTGGAATCCCATGACCTTTTGTTTTCTGTAAGTAGTTTTTTGATAATCCTTATGAGACTCTTATTGGACAATTCTGCTAACCCATTTCCTTGGGGATAGTAAGGAGTAGAGCGGACCAATTTGATATTATACTTATTGTAGAAATAAATCATGGAGTTTGATTTGAAAGCTTGAGCATTGTCAGTAACTAGCTTCTTAGGACAACCAAATCTAGAAAAAATATGTCCTTCAAGAAATTCTATGATTACCTTGTATGTTGCATTCTAAGTTGGAATTGTTTCAATCCACTTAGTAAAGTAATCTATGGTCGTAATTATCCACTTATGTTGTCCAGAATATGAAGGTTTGATTTCCCTGATAAATTCTAAGCCCCGCTATTGAAATGGTCCATGAGCGATGATGGGTTTTTAAGGCAGAGACATAATTTTATGCTTTCCTGCAAACTTTTGGCATGGTTCACATGCCCTGACCTAAGAAAATATGTTTGAAAGCAGGACTAGCCAGTAATAGCTTGCTCTTAGGATCTTCAAAGCAATAGCTTTCCAATGGTGATGACCTCCAAAAACACCATGATGTAAATCACAAAAAAATTGTTTAGCCTCTTCTTCATTAACACACCTCAACAAAATCCCATTAGGATCTTTCCATAATAGGATCTAATCAATAATGCAATACTTTATTGATTTCAATTTAAGTGATCTAAATTTTTATTTATCCAATTCAGGAGGAGACTGAATATTTAGCAAAAAAAATACAATATCTTTGTACCATGGTGAAGAAGCATATTTAATGTTTACCTGTGAGCCATTTTCCTCAATCTGGAATGAATAATTATGTGATTTGCTTGAGAGATGATACAACCCAATTGATTTTCAATTTGACTATGTCATTAATTTGGAAAGGCCTTGACCTTTTATTAGTTGAGTGGGATTTATAGTCATATTGTACTCCATAATTTTTGTTATCCACTTTCCCCTCTTTCCTTCACAATCAGGTTGAACTAAAATTTCTTTAACCGCACTACTTGGCACATATGCAATGATTTCAAATTGTAGAACATATACTTTGAAATATTTTAAATCCTTCACCAAAGCATATGCCTACTTCTCCATAATATCATATTTCAATTCGTAGTCTCTAAGATTTTTTTTGAAGAAGGATATGGTTTTCTCATACCCTTGATCATTTCTTTGTAAAAGAACAATAGTTATGGTGTCTTCAGAAGAAAATGAAAAAATCATGAATTCCTTGGACTAATCCGGACTGATGAGAACAAGGGCCTGAACAAGAGCCTGCTTAATCTTCTCAAAAGATTCTTTAGCTTCTGGTATCCACTTGATTTATGCATCCTTTTTCAACATATCAATAATGTACTTGATAATCTCTGCAAAATTTGCTATAAATCTCCATAAAAAAGTTATTTTACCTATGAAGGATTGGATAGACTTCTTGTTCCTTGGAATTTCTATCTGTTGGATAGCTTTTACCCTTTCATGATCTATCTTAATTCCTTCTAGTGAAACAATATGTCCCAAAAAATTTCCTTCTTCCATGGCAAAATGGGATTTTTTAGGGTTAAGTGATATACCATACCTCCTGCATTTTTCAAATGTCTTCTTTAAATGATGTAAGTGTTCTTCATCAGATGTTGAAAATACAGTGATGTAATCAAGATAAATAACCACAAACATGTCTTTCTCACCAATAAAATTAATGTCCATATCCCTCTGAAAGGTTTCTCCTGCATTCATCAATCCAAAAGGCATATTTTCATACATGAAAGTGCCCCATGGAGTGGTAAAAGTTGTTTTCTTCTTGTCTTCTTCCATTACTGATATTGTATTGTACCCTGAATATCCATCAAGCATAGAAATATTCTTTGCCCCTACTACTCTTTGTAAAATATGATCCATATTTGGTAATGGATAATTGTCCTTTAAAGAGCACCTGTTCAAATTCATGAAGTCCACACAAAGCCTTATTTCTCCACTCTTTTTCCTGACAGGTACTAAATTAGCTACCCACTCTGAGTATCTCAGTGGCACTATAATTTTGGCATCCAATAACCTTTTTAGTTCTTTTTCTATTATGGGTAGCAGCATAGGATTAAATTTCCTAGACTTATTCTTAAAAGGTTTTGATCCAGGCTTCAGAGGAATTTGGTGTTGTATAATCTCTGTATAAAAAAAAATTAGGTCTTCATAAGACCAGGAAAATACATCTGAATACTGCTTCATCAAATTTACATATATGTCTCTATGTTTTTCTGACAATTTTCTGGATAATTTCACCATCCTGGGATTTAGATCTGAACTGATATCACAGTCTATCGCATCGGTCTCTTATGTCTGAATAACAGCTTTTCTGGAAACACCGTTGTGATCAAATAATATTTCAAGTGGAACCAAACCTTTAGGCAGATGATTTGTTTTCAATTCAATGATTTTGTGCCCAACAACACTATCTTGAAGAACATTTGTAGCATGTACCTCCATGTCACCATTCTCATTGTCCTGGTCTATTGAAATATTGGAAAAATATTCAATGGTCTTTAAGAATCTTTGAATCTCCTGATCGTCCTTAAAAAAATTCCATTTTTTAATGTTATATGGTATTGAGGGTCTGTGTCTAACCTTAATCTCAAATTTTAAGTTAGGAAACATTGGAGTCTTAAAGTTACTGGCTACAAGTGCTAAAGAGTTAGCCTACTGATTCAAATTCCTATGCACAAAAGTAATGTTAAATGCTAAGAAGAAATTATCCACATAATCCCACACCTCATTCCTATATTTCTTTAGCCTTTCTTGTTTGGTCTGATAAATGTTTTTAATCTGATGGATAATAAGTTCTGAATATCCAAAAACATAAATTTCATCTATACCCATATCTTTAGCAGCTTTCAATCCTAACAACAAAGCTTCATATTCATTGATGTTGTTGGTTGTATCAAATTCAAGTTTATATGACATAGGAATGACTTCTTGGGTAGGAGAAATGAAAACAATTCCAACCCCATAACCTTCTTTTGAGCAAGCCCCATCAAAATACATTTTCCAGACAAAATTTTTTGCACTATCTCCAACTGCAGGTGTTATTATTCTAACTAATGTTTCATCCATCTGATCACCAATATGAAAAATAGAGGAGCCAAGTTCATATTCTACATCATATATAGGATGATTACTAGGGTTTTTATGATCACTTACCAAGTAAGCTAGTCTTACTTCCCTGTACAGTCTCCGATGTTCTCCACTAAACACAGGTATGGTAGCATAACTGAGATCCATCTGTAAAGTGCCTCTTACATTCTTAGCCCAAGATCTTGATAGAAGCATTCCAAATTTTTTATGTATGTCATCCACAATAACATCCAATACCACACTTTTCATAGGTAACTGAGAAAGAGTAACAAACATGTCCTTGATGACTCCCAGACATTTAACTTTCCTAAAGTCAAAATAATATAGGTCAAGGTAGGGTTTAGTGATGTCTAACCCTAATTCATCCATTACCACTTTTGGCATGACATTGTGTGAAGCATTAAACAATTATGCAACATTTTTTCATGAATATTCAGTGATATGTAGAAAGGAGGAGAAGCATCAGTCTTGTCTTCAATATGAGGTCCAATGGTTATAGTAGGATTCTCATCTTCAAGGTTTATAGTATATGAAAAGGTAACCTAAGCAGGGGGTTGCAATTCCTTGAGAACAGTCTTCCTAAAAGGCTTTGTTTTCATCAATTCTATCAGAGGTATAGGAATTTTAATCTTGTTAATTTCCTGTTCCAGGATGAAAGAAGAAACAACCTTTTATGTTTCCTTTAACTCTGTAGTACTAACCTTGACATGTTTCTTTAACTGTTGATCAATTTGAATCCCAAGCCTATCTTTATTTATTCTTGATTTGACTGGAGTATTGGCCTTCTTTGTTGAAATAGGTATATCCACCTTAGGTGTATTTCATCTGGATCTAAGATCATACTTCTTTCTTTTAGGTTCTTTCTGAATAACCTCATCAACATCTCCTTCTTCAAATTGATTTAATATCAAAGCATCTTCGTAATCATGTTGTGTCAAATGAGTAGGAGATGATTCTAAATAATTTAAATGTACTTCAGGGTCATCTTCAGTATCATCTTCTTCCTCAACCTCTTCTACTACATTATTTTGGAACGGAGGTAAAACGTTTTGATCTTATTGATTCCTCCTCTCTCTTGGTAATATTTGAGGTACATTATTGGCATCCTAAACTGATTAGGATTTATGTATCCACCCTCCCGTGTAGGTCTTTTGGGTTGTTTTGTTCCATTTTCAACCTAGCCATATCAGATATCAAGGTTTTCAACACTTTATCCATTTCATCCATCTTAGAATCAGATGTTGTATGAGAAGAAGAAGGAATCTCTTCTTTATGTTTTTTCATGTCTCTATCACCCTTGGATTTTAACTTGTCTATTTCTAGTATGTTGGATTCTACCTCAAAAGTTGCTTCCTGCATCAGGCTCAAAGTAGAAGACCTTATTTCTCTTAGTAACAGACAAAATTCGACATCAAAAGCATTGGCAAAGGTAATTTTGGTTGATTTTTCTGAAGGTTTAATTTCATCTGGAATTTTACTATACATTTTATTGAACCTTTTAGTAAAATCAGATATTGATTCACCTTGTTTCCTTTTTAAAGCACCAAATTCAGTAATGTAATATATAAGTAGTCTTTCTTATCTCCCCAATGTCTTAAAAAGGTGTCATCCAATGCATCAATATCAACAATTGAATTAGGTGGCAAACTTCTGAACCATTTTCTTGCTTCACCATCAAAACTCTACACAAATAGTCTCATCCAAACATCTGCATACTCTACATTAAAATTGTCTACAAAATTGTACAAAGAATTTAAATGATCTTCAACAGTAACTCCTCCTTCTCCATTGAATCTTGGAAAATATTTCATATAATCATTTGGTGGAAAATCATACAGAACTTGTGGCAAGTTTAATGATGCATATATGGCTGCAACAATTGCATCCATTCTATTTACAGCCATATTTTCTATCTTTGGTGTTTGAGATTTAGGAGTAAGCAAAACTGGTGATGTAGAAAGAGTAATTTTCCCTTGTGTGAAACAATTTAACTAAGATGATATTAGTTCTTGATCTTCAGAAAATAGAGGTTTCTTTTCTAAACTAGAGTAGGATGATGGTCCCAGAAAAAGAGGGTTTTCAAAAGACGATTAGCATGGTTTATTTTCTTCAGAAAAGATTGAGGTGATGAAGAGAGTGTTTCTGGTTCACTTTTAATATCTTTATTATGATCTCTCAAAGCTTCAGCTACAGATAAAGTATTTGTTTGTTCCTCTTCAATGAGCTCAACAAACAACTTCCATTGATTTAGATTTAGTTCTGAAATAGTTGAAGGAAAGAAAACTATAACAAGCTCAATGATAGGCTTAATTTCACTTTCAGGAATCACTCCTTCATTTGATGGGAATTTGACAGTTTCATAATACTGTCCTTGAGTGTTGATTGAAGGCAAATTTTCCTTTGAGAGAGAGTACTATCCAGGAATGATTTTAGGTTTTCTTAATAATTTTTCAGGGTCTGACACTACTGCAATAGGCTTTAGGTCTGGGTTTTTTCCGGTAACTAGTTTATTTTTATATGATGAGGAATTTGGAGGAGTTTTAGGTCCTTTTCCTTCTCTTTTAGGAGCCAGAATTACCACAAAGGAGTCGCCAAGTGAAAAAATCACAGTCTCATGTAATGTCCAAAATCTTGTTCACCATCAAGATTTGAAACTAATCTTGTCATTCTCCCAGGGAAATGTCTTTGTTCCTTTGTCCCCGGGAAGGGCGCAAAAAGATGTTAGTCCCTAAATTTGCACTTGACTATGACAGGGCAAGCTAGGGCATCATCAAGGTTATTGTAATAGTATTTTAAGGGTTTTATGAATTTTTTTTTTTAGGATGGTTGAAAGTTGGTTCAAGGGTTCAAGGTAAATACAGAACTCAAAAACAAGTCAAGAAATATCCCACTGATTTGGTAAAAGGTAGTCACATAAATAGATCAGACAAATAAGGAAATAATGAAAGGAAATATGAGAGCATTCAATTTGTCAACCCCATACAGATTTCTTATTTCAAAATGTGATTTATAAATAAGGACATGTACTTGAAAGAAAATCTTGATAATAAACAACAACAAAATCTTCACTCTATTAATTAAGATCAAGAAATCAATGCATTGCAACTAAAAAATGATTTCAAGCAAGAAAATAAATAGAACATTAAATGAGAGAAAATATGACCATCAACATGTCTTTTCCATTTAGTATCAATGTGGAATAAAATTGTCTTACAAAGATATTCAAAATAGGTCCCTGAAAGCCCAACCTTTCAACCCTAATACAATCTTCATTATGTCTATTTAAACTATACAAAGTATGACTACAGATCCTATTTTCTAGTATTCAGTTAGCAATAGGATCTGATCAATGCCTTTCTTCAAGGAGGATCAGCTCAAACGAGCACTTACATTGCCAATATAGTAGAAAGATCAACATCTTAACCCAAAATATCGTTTACATCAAATTGGAAAATCCCACAAAATTTGGAATGAATCTTGACTGAGTACTCATTCGAACTATCAAAAATCCATTCAATCAAAACATAGAGATTTAAACTGTTCATCTTATTCACCCTGAGTAATAGCATCAAAAAATTTCAAAATTGCATGAAGGAACATCATAAACTATCATGGTAAAATGATTGCAATGGATTTAGTATTCCTCTGCTTCAGTTTGGTTGTTAGCATAATATTGTGCCAATATAACCTGAAATTAGATTCTCGCAGCTCCTTAAGCAGTGTTTTTTGTTCCTTTCTCTTTTTCTTGAAATCATGTATCTTCTCTTGTTGTCTGGCATTCCATTGCTCCACCTGAGCTTTTTTTTTCTTTAATTATTTCACCATTTCTTGTAGCTCCTTAATCTTGTCTTTTTCACTTCTAACTTTAACTTTAAACTCTGGGAATTCCTCTGTAGGTGCAGGTTTGTTCAAGTCTATAGAAGCCTGAGGTTTTCTTAATTTGATATGGTATCTAGAAGATAATTCAGAGTTGTGGACTTCATCTTCAGTACTATCTGAATCTCTAGTCTCTGGAAGATGATCTGGAATCTGATGTGGATCTGCAAAAGGATAATCTTGTTAATCAGAAACCCCACATGTACCTCTAAACACAACTTCATATTTTGATGATCTAGTGGTTGCTCTTGTCATAGGTCTCGTGGAGTATTGAGCAACTTTTTTTCCTTTTCCTTGTGTCTTCCCCAAGTTTTTAGTTTCTTTCTCATTCCTGTGCAAAGAATGTGTATCTACCTGTTTCTTGATGCATGTTTTAGAATCTTCAAAATTATCCTCGGTTATTATAAGATTCTCTTTTTTAATAGATGGATCAAACATGGCCTTAGAATTTAATCTGAATTTATTGACAGCCCTAGTGGAGTTTCTCCTAGGGTACTTAGGCACAGGTGTAGGCTTCTTCCTCTGTTCCTTTCTCTTTTCACTTTTCTTAATTGTAGATTTATGATTCTTCTTGACTGGGAAATGAATTTGGTTCATAGTATAATCTTCATCCACATCAATTTCCATCTTTATCTATGGATCAATAAATATATCAATATCTTCATCTGGTTTTGATTTCTTACCTCTACTGGTGGTAGCTTCTTCCTAAAATTTACCTACAAGAGAATCTCCAAATATTTGTTGAGTTTGCATCTTCCTTTTGCTAGCCCGTGTTACCCTAGTTGTAGATGATCCTTCTTTAATTGGGGACTCAGTGATTGTACCAATTTGTTTCTGTTGAGCTAATTTCTTACCTTTGGCCTTTTTGGATTTATTTGGATGTGAATAATTTCCTAAAGACTGGATTAGCCAATCCCAGGGTCTTTGGACTTCATTTAAAGAGGAGATGACCAATGTCTTTATTAAATCTTGGTGAAAAATACTGCGTTTAGTTGTAGCAGGATGAGACTGCACCCTCTTGGACATTTTAGATAAACTCTTAAGTGGGAAATATGGTAATTGATAGGATAATCCCCATTTATGTGAATTAATAGTCTGATATGGTAAATATAAACCAGTGAAAACCTACCCTCACACGTGATATACATGTGGATGATCATCAAAGAAGTATGCCATTCATTCTTTGCCCAGATATGTGGAATTCCCTTTTTCCAATTAAGGTTTTGTTTTTCTAGGATTAAGAATTGATTCACAAATTCCATAACCACATTCTCTTTCTTCCACCACCTTTCTCCACCAACTAGCAATTTACAGGCTCTTGCAATCGAATGCTCAGTCATCATCATAAGTAATTTCCCAATTACAACTTCAAATCCATCAAAATTATGTGCGAAGATCATTGAGATATGTTCATTGTGTCCCTGGAAGGTTGTGAGAAACTCAAACCAACCTGCATCTTTAAACCTCTACGCCATTTGGGGGTATGCTTCAAGTAATTATGTGCCCCCAGGTTCCAATCTAATAATATGTCTACTCTTCTTCAATGCCATGCTACAAATATAGTCTTGTAAACAGATCTGCGAGGTTTGATACTGAGAATTTTAAAACCTGTGGACTGTTAGAAACTAACAATCTCTTCTTTCTCCAATTCGATCTCTGCAAAAAATACCCGATACATTAAAATATAAGGTCATAGTTTCTATTAATGATATCAAAACGTGTTTGATTTGATGTTGGTCAGGCTGGTACAACTCAATCCCTCTCATATAATGGTTATAATTGCAGTATCAACTCAAGAAGAGATCGTGGAGAGGCATGCAGATCCTATAATCATGAATTGTGCAATAATGACATGATCAAGGCGAGCTGCCTCATGTAAAAACATGATTAACCTTGGCGCTGCAGGAATAGCGCTATTCTTGTAGCGTCATTCATGACTTGGAAGAAATTTGAAAATTCAAAAATTAATAGACAAGTGATGTGACAAGATTCATCAAATCAAATTCTAAACCTTTAAAAACTTAAGAAAATCATTTAAAAGTGAAAGAATATGACAAATCAAACCAAGGGGTAAAAATCAAAATTCAAGCAACAAAGCACAAAAGAGAGGATTAATGATTAGGGACACTCACTTAATAAAAAACAAATTTAGAGACTAACACTTCCAAAGCATGAAGCTCAATGGCATTGTTGTTTTTGACTCCTATCTTGCTTGTGTAGGTTCTGAGGATGTGGCCTCTTTCATTTATAAGAGCTCCTCCATATCCAACTTTTCTTATGTTTCCTTTTGAACCCCCATCAAAGTTGAGTTTTGTGAATCCTGGGGGAGGAGGCGACCAATAGGAAGAGGATTGTGGCTTGCTCAGGAGTTGAGAAGGAAAAAGAGTAGCTAGGATTCCTTTTAGGCTAAGAGAATTTAAGATATTACTTTCATATTGGTTATTTTTCCAATCCTCCTTCTGTCATGGTTGAGCTAGGACAGTTTCCTGAATGAATTTGGTAGTTTTTCTCCATATCTCAGTGGGGGAGAGAGATTCCTATTTAAAGATTCGTTTGTTGTGTTCTTTCAAGGATTCCCATAGAAAAAAACTAGGGAGGAGCTACTAAGATCTATTCACTATGTGCTTTTGAGTGATGGAGGGAGACCAAAGTTCGATGGAGGTTTGGATGGACTATCAATTTTAGCCAGTTATGCGGAAGAGGAGGTCCAAGTGAGTCCATAAGGTCTCTGAAAAGGGGAAGGAATTGAATAGGTGCTCAATGGACTCCTCTTGAGAAAGGCAGAGACGGAATCTAGAAGGCCCTAAGAAGCCTCTTTTGCAAAAGTTGTCCCAAGTCAACGTTTTGTTATGGTTGAGAAGACAAAGGAAGGTGGAGACTTTCAACCAAAAGTTTTTCTTCCATATGCATTCCCAAATGACATACTTTGAGTGTTTATTGTGCTCAGAAACTATAAAGTAAGCTTATTTTATGGAGAACGTGACTTTAGTTGAGTTACCCCATCATAGATGGTCCTCTTGGTTAGAGGTTTTGAATTTTGTTGTTGAGTTCCTCCCAGAAGAGTTCGATGGTAGCTTGATTTAGCATGACCATCCATTGTTCCTTGGGGAGCCAACGACACCAATGTTGTTGATCCTCCTCATTAGACCAACAGTAGGCTACAACAATTTTATTTTTTATGATCATGGTAGTTTTGATGCTTTGCAAGGAGTCCTATTTTAACCATTTGGGTTGTTTCTTCCAGGCGTCATCCCAAAAGAGAGAATCTTGGCCATTTTTGATTTCCCAGAAGCAATTTTTTGTATCATAGATTGATTGTTCCATGATATATTCCAGATGTTGGATCCTGAAGGATAGTTGTTCATGCAGATTAACTGGCTCTCAACGCTTTTGCATACTTATTTTTCCAGAGATGAGCCCATTAGGTTTGTGGATTGGTTAACCATCACCACCAAATTTTGGATCCTATGGTTTGGCTCAGAGTTTCTGAATCCCTAAGACCTAGACCCCCTGCTAACTTTGGGAGGCATATTGTAGGTTAGGAGACTAAGTCCCATTTATTTCATTCCTTTGAGCTTCCCCAAAGGAAAGAGAAATGTATATTTATGATGGCTTAGAGAATATATTTGGGGACAGATAAGGATGAAAATTGATAGATGGGCATTTCCCAGAGAATCGATTTGATGAGGATTAGATGGTTGTCCAAGTTAAGGGTGCACAAGGACCAAATTTTAGTCTTTTTGAACATTCTTGATCTCAGATCGTCCCAAGAATATTTCTTTAAATAATTTTCCACCAGGGAAACATCGGGGTATTTAGAGGGGAGTGTGCTCTGTTGATATCCTAGGATACCTGTTAAATGACGTTGGATTTTCGACGGAGTGTTGAAGAAGAAGAGATGAGATTTGTCTTGATTTATTGTCATTCATGAGGCCTTCGAGAAGTCGTTAATAACTTGTTTGATCTATTTGGATTTCTTCAGAGTTGGATTTTCCATTAGCATTGTATCGTCAACAAATTGTTTATGTGTTGCTAGTTTTTCTTCACCATGAAGGGTGAGGCCTTTCCATTTCCCTTGCATGGATGTTGCTTTGATGGCACATCCAAGTCCTTCAACCATGAGGATGAAAAGAAATTATGAGGGGGTTGCCTTGGCGAATTCTGCAAGAGGGGGTGAAAGTTGGCGAGGGGGAGCCATTGACCAAGATAGAGAAGAAGGATGAGGTAACTAGAGAAATAATCCATTGTATCCAGGGTAAGGAGAAACCAAAGGAAATGAGGGTGTTGTGGATGTAGTCCCAGCTAAGGTTGTCAAAGGCTTTGGATAGGTCAAGTTTAATAAGAATTCTTGAATTCCTGGTCAATTTTAGAGAGTGGATAAGTTCATGGACTAGGATAATGTTGTCTAGAATTTGTATGCCTTCCACATAGCTTGGTTGCTCCTGAGAGATAAGGGAGGGTAGAAGAGGCTTGAGGCGATTTGTGATAATTTTGGTAATTATCACGTAGATGAAATTACATAGGGCTATGGGTCAGAATTTGATGGGTTCTTCGACCTTGTCCTCTTTGGGTATGAGGGTGAGAAAGGTGGAGTTAAAGGCTGAGAGGACTTTAAGAAATTTGTGGGAGTCTTCCACAACTTCTAGAACATCCTGTTTGATCGCAGAACAACAAGCATGAAAAAAGTTAGTAGTAAAACCATCTGGTCCTAGGGATTTACCTTTGGGAATTTCCATGAAGGCATGTTCGACCTCCTCCATGGTAATTTTCCTCATCAGATCTTCATTTTCTTCATTTTGGATAAACTTTGGGATGATCCTTTTGAGGTGTTGTCATCAAAGTACTATAGAATTGAATCAATTTTGTTTATATTTATTAATGATTATAGATTTTTTTCCCTTGAGCATCTCGGAGTGAAGTGATGTGGTTTCGATGACGTTGTTGGAGCATTGAGTTGTGAAAGAATTTAGAGTTTCTTTTCCCATCTTTTAGCCATTGGATTCTTGATTTTTGGCGCCATAGTAATTACTCTTTCTTTTCTATGATGGAAATCTAAGCACCAAGCGTTGTTTCTTAGACTATAAGTTCCTCTGATCAACCATTGTTGATCATATGTTGTTGGAGTTGCTTAATTATTTCAGAGAGTTGACATTTAGCATTGAATATATCTCCAAATTCAGTTGTATTCCATGCATTCAATTGTTTCTTAAGATTATTTAAGCATTGTTGGAATTTAAACATCGGGGATCCCAAGGAAACTTCTGCATCTTTCAATCGAATTCATAAGTTGGCTTGGAAGACGAGGTGGTCGAACTAGAAGGATTCAAATCTGAATGAGATGGTTTTTGGGCTTGCTTGGATGTCAATGAGGAGGAAAATGGGACAGTGGTTAGAGCCATGAAAGGGGAAGATAGAGGCCTCAATGAAAAAAAAAATGTGAAGAAGGGATTCTGAGATGAGGAAATGGTCTAGGAAGGAAGTCATTTGATGAGCTCCTTTGTGGTGGTTGTTCTAGGTGAAGATGTCATTTCCATTTTCCCAATCCACCAATATGAGATCACATATGGTTTCCTTAAAATGATATGAATCTTGATCGAGGCAATTTAAACCTCCCTATTTTTCAATTTGAGAAGAAATAATATTGAAGTCATCTCCTAGGATCCAGGACTGGTCAAGTAAAATAGGTCTTAAGAGGTTCAAAGAGTTGAGTAACTCTAATTTTTCTAAGAGGGTTTGGGGTCCATACACATTAGTGATGAACCCTGCTTGATTCGAGCTAATTGGATGGAATTTTCCAGAGATGGATCGACGAGTAGTAAAGAAATGGGATAGGGTGATTTCATAGGGATTCCAAAGGATCGCTAGACCTCCTGAGGCTCCATTAGTATCCATCGCTATGGATTGACAACCATGCCAACATTTGGTGGAAATTTTCTCTAGGATTTCAAAGGGACATTTGGTTTCTTGAATCATCATAATTGAGTCCTTTTCTTCGGATATTAAAGCCTTCAACACTATGTGTTCACTTGGGTTGTTGAGGCCTCTTATATTCCAGGAGGTGATTATCATTGGGAAGGGTGGGATTGAAAAGATAATTTTTCCGACATGCTCTTGATTTGACCTGAATTGACTAAGAGTTCTCCCAATTCATGAAGAAGTTATTTGTTGGATGGTCAACCTCTTTTTTTTATCTTCTTTCGGAAATTTTGTTGTTTCTTTGCTTGAGGAATTCTTTATACCAAGAGAAGATGAGGTGGAATGCTTACCGTTTTGATATTTTGTTGCTTTTTATTTGTTTTTTGTTTTCAGGAGAGAACTTTGAAGGAGCTTGAGTTGTTTCTATGGAATGGAGTTCTCTTCTTGTCTTTCACAGGATGTTGCAATGTTTTGTAGGTGTATATATTGGGGTCATAGATTCATCTTTCTCTTGAGAGAGAAGATATTTAATGATGGGGTCATCATGTTGATATGAGGTAGTATTTGGATCTGCAATAGAAGGGTTGGATGGTGGGTGCTCTGAGAGAGTCTACTTTCTGGCATTCTTTTGTTCAGAGATGGCCACTAGTTTCTCAAAGCTATTACTGGTACGAGGGCCTCTAGGATTTGGTTGGTTGGTAGTTTTTCTAAGTATCTTGCATTTGGTGGGGAATTTTTCAAATTCGTCTTCCTCCTTATATGGTTGAGGTTTGGATTGGTCAGACTACTTGTTTTAGGGGCAGTCTCTAAAGAGATGCTCGTGTACATGAAATTTGCAACATTTGAAAGGGATGTACTTGTAGTATAGAATATGGATCCAATCCACATACCGATTCCTGAGGCATATGGAGGCTAGTAAAGCCTTCAAGACATTGAGATAAACATAGATCTTGGCATAAGAAGTGTATTGAACTTGATGGTTGGAATCTACTATGTGTACAAATGATCCTAGATTTTTTCCAATCCCTTCCAATATCTACGGGTACCAATATTCTTACGGAAGAGAGTAAATTTGGATCCATACAGGCGAAACAGAAAAGTATTCCTTGTCTAGGATAAAGTTTTATTTCCATGGACGCATGTACAGTCTTGTTGAATTGAAGAAGTAAGGGTTGCCTTGGAAGATCCTTTCTTGGTCCTCGACTTGATTGAATATTGTAGTGAATAAGCCTTTGGAGCCTAATTTCAACAAGACATCTCCTTTGGGCTTCCAATGAGTCTTGATCCACCAGAGAAGGGATCTTTTGGATGGTCATAGGCCCATAAATTTTCATATCAGTGCATGATCTTGCATGTACTGAATGTTCTAGCCAAGAATTGGTGTAAAAACTTTTTATTACGGGATCTCCGTTGATTGAGGAATGCATGTTAGAGAACGTCTTTTCTCAGGGATCGGAATATTTTTGTCTTGATCAGTTTGAGTCACTAAATGGATTGAAGCTTATTTCGAATGCTCATCTTCCATTGGACAGGGAGAGTCGGGATTTGTGGGAGTGGGCATAGAATTGGACGGGTGGGAAGAGTGGCTACCTCCAACCATGATGTTTTGATAGGAGGGGGCATTTCCCCCTTCTGTAGAGGCTACCATGAGAGAGATCAGAGTTATTTGCAGGGTTCAGAGTAGGTTGCATAGCTTCGGCTAAAAAATCGAGAGTAGAGTATAGGTACGACTATTATACATTATCATTAAATATTAAAAAAAAAGAGTATGAACATTAACTTACAATTGTTATAACTAAGTCATCTATTACATTATCACTATATCATAAAACAAAAGAGTGTGAACATTAACTTATAATTCATATAGTTGAGTCATTTATTGTAAATGAATTTATTGGTGATAATTAAGAATTATTGATTTCAAAAAAGTAGGGGTATGGGATTTATGATTCAAGGGGGTTAGAAGTAGGGTTCTTTGATCTATGATTTCAAATATGTTAAAATTATTGAGCAAAGTATTTGTGGTTAAATAAGAGGTATCTATCTATATTCATAAGAATTATAGTTTTAGTTGGTTGTGATTAAGAAACTATTAGTTTTAATTGGTAGGTTGATAAATTTGTAATGTTGACTTATCAATTTTCCTGGTAAATTCTTTAGGTATTACATGTCTCATGTCAAATTAATTGTATTTTGAGTCTAAGCAATGAATCTATTTGAAGTGGCTCATTTCACACCCAAAAAACCTATGTATGAACAAAAATTGATTTTACATCTCCATCTCAAGTGCTCTATAATGAGGATTTAATCTTGATGGAGAAATCATAAGTATTTTTCCATATTGAGTATTTCACTTAATTGTAAGGTTTAATTTTTGGTAGTATTTATTATCTTAGATCCATCTTAATTCTAGATCTATCATGAATAAAGAGGGATCAAATTCCTCAAGGTGCAAATCTTTCCTTAGAAAA
>CBVK0101740455.1:0-15861 GCA_900067695.1 Picea abies | reverse complement strand
ACCTCCATTACAAATGATGCTCAAGGTAGAAGTTATCATGGAAGTCAAAATACATCAAATTGTCTACAAGAACCCCATAAAAACTCCATTGTGCAGAAGATCGATTTAAGGTGGGCAGACTCCCTTACAATTCGATGGTTCTATACAACGCTTGGAAGATCCTATCATTTCAAGTCCTCAACGATCACTAACTTGGGAATAAAGAATAAGGAGATGATACTACAAGGCAGAGCAAGACATAAGTCTTCCATAAGTATGATTTGAGGACAAAGCATTTGTAAGGGGAAGGCAATGTTATGAACATAATATATAATAATAAATATAAATACGTTATAATAGTTAATGAATAATTAATGAAGAGACACATTCCAAATGAAAGGTCACGTCTATTCATGGAAGGGCACCCCTGTGTGGGTATATAAGGCCCTCATTCTTATTGTATATCATCATCTCATATTCATATACATTATTTAATATATTATCCTTTTATGGATTATAACATATCGTCTTACCTACATTGGGTATTTACCTTGTGAACCGGCTTGGTTCACCACAATAGTTTAGAATTTTTTTCCAACCTTACTCATATTTTCTCCTCAAACATTCTAAGCATCCTTCCATGCACTTGAGTAGATTCATGATTTTTATCTCTTCTCTCCCTTCCATTAGAGAAAATTTGCTGCAAAAATGAGCCTTATAAGAAAAATTGTTTGTTGAATTGGAAATTCAATAACCAATAGAATTTCAAAGAATTGAATCAACAACAATTGTTGAGCTAGACATATAAAAGTCAAGGATGATTACCTGCCATGTTTCTATTTGAAAATATTAACCATATGTACACCTCGGCTTAGTTAAAATCTTGGCAAGATCGTCTCAATGTTCAATATCTTTGAAATACTCAATACAGAATATTTCATATTGTTAGTACTTTTGATATTTATTGTATGATGGCTATTATCATTTATTTATTATATGTTCATTATTATTATATATTAATATTAATGTATACTTCCATTAATAATGTATTTTTATTATTATATTATTATATAATGATATTTTATTATATAGTTATCAATTTGTAGTATTATATAATATTTAATTAGTAGTTATAAAATTTTAATATAATTTCTAATTTAGTATTATATAGTTTTTATATAACAGTTAATTTAATTCATAGTATGTGTTTACCTTTCCATATTTAGTTCATATTATAAATATATTCTAATACTTATGTCATATTCACATATATTATAATACTTATGTCATATTCACATTAGTATTATAATATAATAAACTATAATAAGTATATCTTAAGTATATTTTATAATAGGTCTACCACATTCATATTTGTATTATTATATAATAAGTATATCCTCACATTCACATTTGTATTATAATATAATAAGCTATAGTAAGTATATTCTCTAATAAGTCAGCCACATTCATTCATAGTATTATTATATTATAGTTATTAATTCATATTATATTATATATTTTATATTATGATTATATTACAAATTGTTATTATACATTAGTATCATATATTAATAATGTATTGTATATTCTACTTTCATATTATATATTAATAGTATTATTTATTATATGATATTTATTATTATTTATTGTCTATGCACAAGAATCTAAACTTATTATCATTATTTTTAACTATCGTCTTGTAATTCTAGACTATCCTAGCTTATATGGCACGTTGATGTGGTATGCATGGCTTTGATGTGACACACATGGCTTATTATTTTATAATTTCCTTAGGAGGCCCATTTTTGAAGCAAATTTTCTCTAATGTTAGCTTTCCCTGCCAACTTAGGGCAGTTTATCCTCTCTTCTCTGCCATTTTTTTCATTTCCTTCATTTTATCCTTCCTCCTATCTCCATTCTCCTTACCTCTATCCCCTAGACTTTCAGGAAAAGCCTCACTTCTATCCTTAGCCTCTCATTGGTAGTTGAAGATAGTTTATAGCTATACTAACCTCAAAAAGTCTCCATATTTGGATATAGTTTAGCATTTTGATTGAAGCATCGTTTTGGAATGAGAACTTTATGGGGCCAACTTGGACCTTCCATTCTTAGTATTTGATATCTCTTACCTCAATAAATTTAAAAACAAAACTCTCTTTATTTCTTTGTTTCTTGTCCCTCACCATTATCCTCTCCCTTTTCCCCTTTTGGTCACCTTGCTAATGATCAACTCCCTCTAGATTATTGTCTCCAATAGGACTTGACTCAAGATGAATTCTTCCTAGATGGTCCCAATCATCTCATCAATTCCACATTAACTCCTTCCTAAGACATTGGTTGTGATTTTTGCATCCTATAAACTGCATCTATGGGATCTTTCCAATGTTTCCTTTAGACTCCCTCCTTTCGCTTCCTTCCTTTGTTAGTCCTACCCTACCATTGTCACCTCTCAATCTCTCCTTTCTCTCTATTTGTATTCCTCTTATTTCTTTCTTTCCTTGTCCCACGCCCTTGGTAGCTTTATGATGGAAATGTCATCTCTTGCCTTTCTTGGGGATTCATTAATATTTTCACCCCCCTATCCTACATGAGCTTTGTGTTGGTGTCACTACAACTTGCCTTTGTTCGTGCTTCATTAGAATCACCACCTGCCACACCCTCACTAGATCCATGCTAGTGTTAACACCTATTGTCTTCTCTACTACTCGATTATCATCTATGCATCCATTGTCCTCACTAGCTCCATGTCAATGTTGCCTCCTCTTGCCTTCGATAATACTTCGCTCCCTCACCCTCACTATCTTTGTCTTGGAATTGTCACCACTTTCCTTCATTGATGCTTTACCAACATTACCACCTCCTTTATTTTATTATCTCCCCTCCTTCGCTTGTTTCTTGTCCTTCCTAGGGAGTTGGTGTCACCTTTAGCTATGCTTGTGACCTACCTAGACCAACAGTCTGGGAAAATCACTATGGAATAGTTTTGATTACCAATTTGTAATGTACCCATTGCCCAGGTACCTCTAAATTCACCTTCTTAGGGAAATTTAAATTTATGTTACCAATATTTAATTAATCATGAAACATGAAATCAATGCATGCAATTAACAAGAACATGTTAACCATAAAATAAATGATCAACATGCCATGCACAACATTAACAGCAAGAATTCATAGTATAAATGCATCTCAGAGATAATAAATACACAGCATAATATAAATTAACCAGAAAACATAGAGAGCACTTATGTTTTCAAATAAACATTCACCAACTAGCTATAGACGTCGGATGTTCAACCCAACCATAGACATTGTTGTTCTACATCTCAACATTAGGTCACCCTCGATCTATGGATATGAATCCACAAGGACAGGTCCTAGGCCAACTCTAACACATACAACCAACTACCAATCTCTCATGGTTTTCCCAGCTACACAGCAATCCTAGTTTACCATCTCTCTTCCCCTTCAACCTACACAACCCAAAGAAATGAATCCCTTTCTCTCAATGAAGTACCTCAAGTTGTTCCACTTCTTTTCTAGAGCTCCAGTGATATTGGTCAGGAAATATCAATGCTAGAAACTCCAAGGATTCTCAGGTGTGGACAGTTCTCTCTCAACTTCCATTATTCTCATTCACACGGGAATCCATTCCCTCCTTGAATAATCAATAATTTATTACAACCAATAGGCAATGGTTCTTCCCTTCCCATAATTCATTTCCCATGACCAGACCAAGAGTAAGAATGAATGAAGAACCAAAATGAAATGAGTGATTAAACAAATAAATGAGGAAACCCGAAACAACCAAAAGAGGGGTTTATATAATTACATGCAATAAAGCACCACATGTTCTTCTCCAAGAAGTTCATGGAACCACTTTTCCCAACTAAAACCAAGATGGGTGAATAAAATATAATATAAATACTTAGCCCCTTTTAGCCCCCTCTCTCGTGGAATCATAGCCCCATATCTATGTTGTTCGTCTTGCAACCAGCGATGTATTTTATTAATATATTCAAAGTATTACATTTACAGGAACTTTGGCCTTTCAACTTTATAGGTACTCTGACCTTATATGAATAAACAAAATACATTATTAATATAGGGACTCAAAATCAGGGTATTACATTCCCCTCCCCCTTATTTTGGCATTGTCCTTGGTGCATATACAAAACAGAGAAATCAAAATTTCAAGAGTCTTCAAAAAGTCATAAGTACTCTTCCTGCATGGCATCCTCATTCTCCCAAGTAGCATCTTTAGGACACAATAGTTACATAACAATATCTCATGGTTTTCCCAACCACAAAACAATCATAATTTACCAACTCTCTTCCCCTTCAGCCTATGCAACCTAAAGAAATGAACCCCTTTCTCTGCAATGTAGTCTCTCAGGCCGTTCCACTTCTTTTCTAGAGCTCCAATGCTATTGGTTAGGAAATATCAACGCTTGAAACTCCAAGGATTCTCAGTTATGGACAATTCTTTCACATTTCACATTATTCTCAAGCACACGTGAATCCAATCCTTTATGGAATAATCAACAAATACCTTAAAACCAACCAACAATGGCTCTTTTCTGCCAACAATTTTCGTTCCATGCACCAAGACACAGAACCAAAGTGAGAAAGAATGAATCAGGAATGAGTAACAATGAATGGCGAAACAAAAATGAGTGAGTAACCCATAAGAAGACCAAAAGTATGGTTTATATAATTACATGCAATAAATAACCCCATGGCATTCCCCAAGAATCTCACACAACCAATTTTCCCAACTAATTCCAAGATGGGTGAATAAAATATAATAAAAGTACTTGGCCCCTTTAGCTCCATCTCTCATGGAATCATATCCCCCTATATTTGTTCTTGTTTGTCCTACAACCAATGATGCATTTTATTATTAATATTCAAATAATTACATTTCTAATCTCTGCAAGCTTTCAAATTTACAGCTACTCTGGCCTTTCCTCAAAAATAAAAAAAATACATTATTAATCTGGGGACTCAAAACCGGGGTATTACATTCCCCGGTATTACAAAAGAGATTTTTTTTTTTTTCAAAAGTCTTCAAAAATTCGTTGATACTCTTCTTGCATGGCATCCTCATTCTCCCAAGTAGCATCTTCAGGACCGTAGTAGGTCCATTGATACTTTACCAATCCTATGGCTCGACTCTGGAGCACTTTGACCTTCATGTCCAATATATGCATCAAATGGACCTGAAAGTATCCTTCTGGCTCCACCTGAATCAAATGACAATCAATAACACAATCAATAACATGGTTAGGATCATGCACATATTTTTTAAGCAAAGAGACATGAAATTCATTATGCACATTCATGGAAGCAGGCAATGCAAGCATATATGCAATTGGCCCTATTTTGTCCAATATCTCAAATGGACCACATAATATGGCTGCTAGTTTTGTACAGTTTCCCAACTTTGATGAGATCTTCTTGGGCTTCACTTTCAAAAGCACATGTTCTCCCACTTTAAATTCTCTAGTTGTCATGCTCTTATCTGCATAACTCTTATGTTTATCTTGTGTTGCTTTCAAATTATGCTTAATTTTAACCATCTGATCTTTCATATCCTTGAGAAATTCTAGCACAAGTACCACTATGTTTGTTGGGTTGTCCCAACTCACTGGTGTATTTCATTTTCTACCATACAAAGCTTCAAATGGGATTATCTTCAATGAAGATTGATACCCATTATTATAGGCAAACTCAACCAAATGCAAATAATATTCCCACTTAGATGGTTTATCCATCACATACACTCTTAACATGTATTCAATCACTTGGTTGGATCTCTCTATCTTCCCATCTAATTGTGTATGGTATGCTATACTAAAATTTATATTTGTACCAAATCCTTTAAATAATCCTCTCCAAAAAATTTAAGTAAACTTTGTATCTCTGTTTGAAACAATTTCCTTAGGTATTCCATGCAACCTAGCAATTTCTTTCATATAAATTTCCGCAATATTAGTTGTTGTATGAGTCATTTTTACGGGAACAAAATGAGCATCCTTTGTCAATTTATCCACCACTACCATTATTGAATCATGTTGTCTTTCTGTCCTGGTAAATTTAGTAATAAAATCAATTATTACCACTTCCCATTTCTTCTTTGGAATTGGCAATGGTTATAGCAAACCCACTAGGTGTTTATGCTCAGCTTTCACTCTCTGACATTCCATACATTTGGCAATGTAATCAGCAACATCCTTCTTCATTTCTGGCCAAAAGTGTTGGCTTCTAATTGCTACATTTTTTTTTTTGGTAACCAAGATGTTTGGCATATGGAACATTTTGTATTTATTTTAATACCAAATTCCTAAGTTCTCTAGAACTAGCAACATAAATTTTATTCTTATGCATAAATATTTCATCTTCTTTCATCTCATACTCTTTAAATTTATATTGTACTATTTCTTGTTGTAAGGTTAGTTTTACATGTAGGTAGTGTTGGTCTATAACAACAACATCTAAAACTCTTCTCTTTAAATTTGAACTATGCATACTAATGGTTGTAGAATGCATGAGATTTGATCTTTTGCAGAGTGCATCAGCAACTTTATTTTATTTTCCTTTGATATGTTTGATATAAAATTCATACTCACTTTGAAATTCTATCCATCTTGTCTACTTGGCATTCAAATTTGGTTATTCAAAAATATATTTCAGACCACTATGGTTTGTCCTTAAGTTATTCAAAAATATATTTCAGACCACTATGGTTTGTCCTTAATTCAAATGTCTTTCCCATGAGATAATGCTTCCACATCTTTAATGCATGAACTATGGCAGCAAGCTCCAAATCATGTGTGACATAATTTATCTCATGTTCTTTAATATTTCTAGACTCATAACTAATGACATGTCCATTTTGAGTGAGGACTCCACCAAGTCCTTCTTTGCATGCATATGTACATACCACAAAATTCTCATTTGGGTCAACAATCTTCAAAATAGGTGCACTAGAAAGTAATTATTTCAACAAATTAAAATTTTCTTCACTTTGTTGTCCATTCAAATTTAATTCCCTTCTTTTGTAAATAAATGATGGGATGAGCAATCTTAGAGAACCCTGTTATAAATCTCCTGTAGTATCTGGCTAATCCCATGAAATATCTGACTTCTGAAACATTCTTTGGTGTTGGCCATCCTCTAATGGATTCAATCTTCTCTGGATATACTGTTATACCTTCCACTAAAATAATGTGCCCCATATAATGGATTTGTTCTTGGTAAAAAGAACACTTGCTTAGCTTGGCATACAACTAATTTTCTCTTAGAACTCCCAGCACCAACCTCAAGTGATGCCCATCCTCTTCCTCTAAATTAGAATAAATAAGTATGTCATCCAAGAACACATTGACAAACCTATCTAGATAATTTATGAATATGTCATTCATTAAGCACATAAAGATAGTTGGTGCATTTCTCAGTCCAAACGGCGCCACTACAAAATCATAATGCCCATACATGGTTCTAAAAGTTGTCTTATTGATGTCTTCTTCCTTGATTCTCACCTGAAGATATCATGATCTCAAGTCTATCTTTGAAAATATCTCCATTCCTTTTACTTGATCAAAGAGATCATATATTCTAGGTAGAGGGTATTTGTTATTCACAATGAATTTATTCAGCTATCTAAAGTCAATACACATCCTTAATGTTCCATCCTTCTTTTTAACAAAGAGTATTAGTACTCCCTAAGGTGAAACACTTGGGAATATGTACCCTTCCTTCAACAATTCTTCTAGCTGCATTTGTAATTCGTTTCATTCTGGTGTACTCATTTTGTAAAGAATATTTGATACTGGGGCAGCTCCTGGTAATAAATCAATAGAGAAATCGATATCCCTATTTGGTGGTAATCCTGGTATTTCTTGGAATACATCTTCAAACTCTTGCGATACTGAAAAATATTCAAGACATGTCCCTTTGATATTTTTTGGCTCCTCCACATGAGCTGCAAATAATTGACATCATTTCATGAAACATCTCTTCAGCTGTAAGGATGAAATATCCCTTATAGAAATGGGTCTTGGAATTCCTTTCACATTGTTTTGTTTTCCTTCTTCATCAAGACGTGTAAATGTCTTCTTATGGTAATCTAGGATAGCATGATGCTTGTCCAACTAATCCATTCCAATTAGGATATCATAAGATATTAATGGTATGATATTTAGATCAGCAATAGTATTTACTCCATTTGGATTTATTAGACAACCCCTGACAGTCACATTGATCCTTCTTTTGGTTCCAATGGGTGGTTGAACCAAACATGGTTTTTCAAGCTTGCTTTCTCCAAATGAAATATGTCCACTGTTGTAGCATCAATGTAACTATGGTTTGATCCTTAATCAATCAAATTAGCAACAGGATAATTAATGATCTTACCTTCCACTTCAATAATATGAGATTGGTGTTCTGCTAAATGATATTCTAAGGCTACATATATTCTTGGAATATTTCTTCCAATGTATTAATCTATTGTAGTAGCATTTTGGATGTTGTGCAAGGTCCTCATTTTGTCTTCTATGTGAGGGTAATCCTTATACATGTGATCTTCTTTGCATCCCCAACATTTGATTGGTGGTCTTCCCCTTTTCCCAAGGAATCTTCCCTCTTAGATTCATTCTTAGTAGGTTGATCTTGTTGATTTGTATTAGGACTATTTTTGTTGAAAGGAGGTTTGAATCTCTTCCTTCTTTGATCAAATATCTCCTTTTTCTTATTCTTCCAAGACTTCTACAAAGATTATCTACCCTTTCCTTGCTCATACAGGTACTTAGCCTTTCTAATGGTCTCTTTCAACGTTATGGGCTCATCATATTGAATCTTATATTTATAGAAATATTTGAATCCACTCATAAACCACTATATCTACACCTTTTCATCCTTGATAAACCTCACATTCTTCAACAATCCCAAGAACCTTTTTTCATATTCTCCCATGGTCATGCTCCCCAACCTACATTCAAAGAAATGTTGAATCTTCTTTTCATAATAGTGTTCTACAAGATACTCCTAAAAATATTTCTTGAATTTCTTCCAAGCAATCCTTATTTCATTAATGTGCTCAACTTGCTTTAATTTATCCCATCACATAGCAACTTTTCCATGCAAATGGTATGTGGAAATCCTAGCTTCTAGGTTAGATGAGTAGTTGTGCAACTGAAAATAATTCTTGATTCCAAGCAACCATGCTTCAATATCATCTTCCCTTATTCTTTCACCATTAAAGTATGGTGGATTAATCTTCCTAAGCTCTCCTTACAAATTGTCCAACTCATATCTTCTTCTTTGATGTCTAACAGGAGACACTTATAGATTGCTCCTTGAATATTCAAATGCATAAAAATTCCTAGTTGAGTAAGGAGGTAAGTGATGTCTATGATATCTATTAACACTTCTTGAGTGACTGGGTCTTCTTTAGTTATCTCTTCTTTCATAAGGTCTACCTTCTTCCTCATTCCTTGAGCCTAATCCATTATTTGCTTGCCTCTACAACTGATTTAGGCTTTGCATCAATTGAGCATTTATTCTATTATACTCCTCTTGTGCTCTTATTATCCTCTCATTTTCATCTTTATAACTCTGCACTTTCGTTCTGATACTTCTCATAATCTCTACCAACTCTATCAATTCCACTCTACTCCTATGTCCATTAGATTTTGTCTCATCATTACCCATAGTGATATGTTGACCTTTGGATTATCTCTCATGACTATAGGCTCTATGTGGATACTCTATGACTATGATATGAAATATTGGGTTTGAATTTATCTGCTTATACCTTTAATTTCACAAAATGTGCAAGCAACCATTTTTGTTAGAATTATGCATATTATAATATTTTGTCAATTAATGCTATGGGTGCTTCTTCTCAATTCCTGAGGAATTGTATCATAATTATCCAAATTATAATAATCTCAAGTTATTCTTCTCTACATCATCTTTCCAATGACTATTCATGTGCCTCAATCTAATCTTTGAGCTAAAAGTTATGGCTTCCTGAAAAATTCACTTTCACCCCATTTATATTATTTCTCCACTGGTGCAATTTTGTTGAAAGGCCAACTTATGTCAACTACAGAAGAAAATATATCAAGAACTAAAAAAAACATGTATGGGAAACTGATAATAATCACAATGGTGAACACACAACAACTTTCATATTCCCCATCTATTTCTCTAGTAATATTCTACAACAATATGGAATCTGCAATTGTCTTTTTTACAATTTTTTCCACAGAATTTTTAGAAAAAATGGTTATCTCTCAATCTATGCACTTCTAGAAAAACTTCACTAAACCAAAGTTGTATGTCCTGATGAGTACTCAAAATTTTAAGTAAATAAAATTTTCCACTTTTATGATCTAGTATCACTTTTCCTCTAAAAATCTCAAAAATCCCCAAAAAGTGGCCTAGAATAGTGGATTTTGGCCTATTTCAGCATCCCCATTTCAAACCCCTTAGATTTTATTCAATTAATTCATGGGTTATTTCCATATCTGTTTTCTAGACTCTCTTCAATAATTTCAACTTAATCTGGAGCATTGCCAATGATCTGAACCCAGATCTTTAAAAACCACTATTTTGCAATTTCCGACAAGTCCAAGCAGAAATGGACAATGGCCCTTTCTGGAACTTTTGTAGCCCTTTTTGTTGCGGAAAAAACTCAAAATTTTCATCTCAATCTAACTTAATTTTCTCTATTTATGGATAAAATACAAAAATGGCTCCAAACTTTTTTTTAGGCAACGGAATAGTTTTTCCTACATGGCAATTTTTTGATGTGGTTGATGATGTGGCACCACAAGTCCACATGGCACCCTGAGAGAATTCCATGTCACCTCTCCAACTACATGGCCTGCCATGTTATCCTCATGTCGCCACCTTCTCTCTCTTCCTTTACCTCAATGTATAAATAATACAATATTATTAATACGGGACCCCACCCATACTGGATGCCACATGGCACTACCCTAGTGACCCATGTCACTAGCGTATCCCATCCATACCCTGTCAAACTTCCACTTTTCACCCATACATAGGTTGTTGGGATGGGCATGTCCTATCCTGCACCTTACCTATGGCGCACAACTTGTCCCCACCCCAAATCTAACGGCTGAGATCGGGGTACAATCAATAGTCAAGGTTGATTTCGCATCAAGAACTATCTCACGAATTATCATCCCTTCATGATGCGATAGTGGTTTCTCCCACACTACATGGCATCCTCTCGTTGGATTTGCATCGCAAAATGATTTTTGGAAAACCATCTTGCTACCATGCGATAATGCTTATGGTATTGCTCAATACCACCTCGCCTATGTGGCACCCACGTCAACTTCAAGATCGCCACTGCACATTGAAAACCTATGACCTGGCACCCTTTAGTTGGTCGTAACAACTTGCATGCTCCCCGATCCAATGGTTAAGATGATCGAGAGATCTACGTTTGTGGTTGATTTCGCATGGTGAAGTTGTCAAGAGGTTAACGGCACATCATGATGTGATAGTGGTTTCACCCACAATACATGGCATATTTTAATTGATTTCACATCGTCAAGAAACGTTTCCAAAACCACTCCCTTGGCATGCAATACCACCAATGCTTTCGATCAATACCGCAGCCCATCACCCCATCATGGTGGCATGCCACCTTGCCACCGACCGCCACCATGGAACTGCCATTGTGGTAGTCCATGTCATCACTTCCACATCACCTGACATGTGGCCTCCACATCACTGCTAACATCATGTATGGAAAATCCCTAAATTTTCCAAAATTCATAATTTTTTTAAATTTTCAAGAATGCCTTATTTCGAAATTTTTGTCAAGGTCACCATGGAATTTTGTAATTAAGCTTCCCTCAACCAATTTCAATTCTACTAATGTCCAATTTTCACCATTCTCAACCCCTCGACATTATTTTTGGCTCGGCCTCTGCACAAAATGGCCCATACAGCCCAAGTGTTGTAACCAATGCTTTGATACCAATGTGTAACATACCCAGACCACCAGTCTAGGCCACATCACTACAAAATAGCTCTGATTACCAATCTGTAATATACCCAAACCACTAGTCTAGGCCACATAAATGTGGAATAGTTCAAATTACCAATCTGTAATGTACCCATTGCCCAGGTACCTATAAACTCACCTTCTTGGGCAAATTCAATTTTTTGTTATCGATCTTTAGTTAATCAAGAAACATGAAACCAATGCATGCAATTAACAAGAATATGCTAAACCATAAAAGAAATGATCAACATGTCATGCACAGCATTAACAACAAACATGCATAATATAAATACATCTCAGAGATAATAAATACACAATAGAAATTAAATTACACAGAAAACATAGAAAGCACTTATCTTTTAAAATAAACATTCACCAACTGGTTGTAGACATTGAACGTTCCACCCAACTATAGACATTGTTGTTCTAGATCTCAACAGTAGATCACCCTCGAGCTAGGGCTATGAATCCAAAAGGATGGGTCCTCGTCCAACTCTAACACACACAACCAGCTATCAAGATCTCACGTTTTTCCCAGCCACACAGCAATCCTATTTTACCATATATCTTCCCCTTCAACCTACACAACCCAAATAAATGAACCCATTTCTCTGAAATGCAGTCCCTCGGGATATTCCACTTCTTTTATAGGGCTCTAGTGCTACTGGTTAGGGAATATCAATGCTGGAAACTCCAAGGATTCTCAGTTGTGGACAGTTCTCTCTCAACTTTCATTATTCTCATGCACACAAGCATCCATTCCCTCCTGGAATAATCAATAATTACTTACATCCAACAAGCAATGGCTCTTCCCTTCCCATAATTCATTTCCAATGCCCATACCAAGAGCAAGAATGAATGAGGAACCAAAATGAAATGAGTGATTAACAAAATGAATGAGGAACAATGAACGAGGAATCCCCAAACAACCAAAAGAGGGTTTTATATAATTACATGTAATAAAGCACCACATGGCCTTCCCCAAGAAGTTCATGTAACCACTTTTCCCAACTAAAACCAAGATGGGTGAATAAAATATGATCCAAAGGTCACAAGTTCAAATCTATAGGGGGGTAGGGTATGTATACCTTTGTATACTTTAGTAGTCAAATCATTGCGCGGAGGGGGTCCCTTGTCCCACAAACAAGGGATCTCATACACCAATTTGGTGTCTGGCTTGGACATGACCTTAAAATTAGATTATTTATTTATTTAATAAAAAGACTTAGCCCATTTGATCCCCTCTCTTGTGGAATCATCGGCCCCTATCTTTGTCCTTGTCTGTCTTGTAGCCATCGATGTATTTTATTAATATATTCAAAGTATTACATTTCTAGGCACTTTGTCCTTTCAACTTTATAATCATTTCGTCCTTGCATGAATAAACAAAATACAGTATTAATCTGAGGACTCAAAATCGGGGTATTACAATGCTCGAAGCAAGCCTCTAACATTTATATCGCAAGTACGTAGCTTGCTTCAGCACTAAGATTATCATATTCACATATTTCACACACCTCAATGGATTCCTACATCATTAAATATATGCTCGGGTAAGTACATGTATCATTCTCTCATCTTGTCCTTGTTTCATTTCATAGTTTTGTTGCTACTTTAATTTCATAATAGTTAGACTTGTTTGGATCCTCTCCCAATATTCTCTACTTGAATTGCATCTTTGTTTCTTGTTCTTTATTTTTCTTTGTCTTATTTATGCTTGATATCATATCACTCATTGTTGTAGCTTTGCTTTGTGGTGATTATCGAGGCATCCGGGCCTTCACATGAAAATTAGGCATCGTGACCTAACTTGTGAAATAATTCCCTCACAATAATGGGTCATTAGCTCACGATGCATGTTATTGTAAGCACCTTTCCTCCATGCATCATTGCTTTACTGTTATTATTGTGTTTGTTTTCTCGTTGTCTTCTATCACTTTTTTTCTTTCTCATCCTTCCTTGAAACTCACTACCATCATGTATCATGAGTAGCAACTCCTACAAGGGGATCAATGAGTAGTGTATAGATTTCACACTTTAGTACTCACATACACCTATCCGTTTGGAGGTACGGGGAAATGACTTATTTGTGTGATGTAATTATTTACAACCCACTTGTTGATTATAGTTAAACCTTTCATCCTTCATAATGAAGAATCTTTTGTATTGGATTACTCACCCTTGAGTCACCCTGGCTTAGCCTAGATGCACGACCTCCTTGATATGTATGGCACTTGAGTAGGGTCATCATTCACCTCATCTCTTGTCTTTGTCATTTGATCACTAGCTTGACTTGATTAGACCCTGTGGGGCACCCACTTGGGGAAATCTCCTACTATTTGGGTTATGTCTTGGGATCTAAGCCCTTGATCTGACCCACAATTAGTTGGAGTGCTTCATTTCAAGTCCTCGGTAGACCAAATCTATTTGAGCACGCTTAAAGTGGGCTCCACTAGATCAAACCTTCCTCCTCCTTTCTTGATTTTTTGGTGCCAAGTGAACCGTTTTCAAGTAGATTCAACACCACCAACATCTTTTATGGGTTTGTTCCTTCCTTTTCTCATTTCTTTCATCTTCATCAATTAGGTTAAATAGATCACCAAAGGAACAATTAAATTTGTTGTCCCTTTCTTTTCTTCCTTGTTAATTTTTTGTTCGTTTATGGTTGTTGTTGAACCTAATTGAATTACCCTAATTCATCCACACCCCTACATAACATAATCAACTATGAATCCCTAATTAATATAGTGGTCTTCTCTACTTTTCTCTTCCTCTTTTCCCATCCTAGGGTTTCTCAATTTTGCCCAAAAAATGAGTGATGACTCCATTCTTTCCTCCCTCCTTGTGGTAGTGCTGTGCCTCACTCTAACCATCATGCTACATCAGGTAATCTCAAAACAGTACATATAGTGGGGTCATTGTATATTTCTACGTCACTGCATAAATTCATGCAAGATAAGGACAATGTGTGTAATATTTCCTTAAAGCCCGAGAACCAAATTATTGACACTACATAAAAAAATTCAATCCAAATATTGTTGGTCATGATAGGAAACATGTAACTTTATTTTTGTTTTATTTTCAATACTTTATCACAATATTATACCATTACAAATACATTATTCCCTTCATCTATTGTGCATTCTCATCTTGTTATGTCTCTTAGTAAAGGAACTAAAGAGGCCATGTTCATCATGGTCATCATGTCTCTTAGTACTTCATTGCTTGATACAACACATACATCTCTAAATTATACATTGAGTGATCTAAAAGAATGCCTAAAAAATTCTTAGCATGATATGTGACAAGCCTTTGATGCTACATCAACATTATACCTAGTGCATGTTTAGGGGCATTCGCCTCAATTATTAAGAGGTTGTGGGACATGAGAAAACTCTAAATAAATTTCATGAGATAGTTTTTCTTTCCCATGAAAATTTGCAAGTCAAGAATGCTCTTTGTTGGTGGAAAATTAACAAACATTGAAATCTTCATCAAATAAATGTTCAATCCATGAACATTATTACCTACTTGACAAGAGTTGTTACCTTAAAACAAAAAATCGAGGCCCAAAACCACTTAATTTTGGTCAATATTTCTTGAAACATGGTTCCAAATCGAAAAGTGTTTCTACCAATATCGTCAATTTTTTCAAGGGTTATTTAAAAACAAAAATAATGTCGATGTAGTAATTTTTAGGGGGTTCTCTGTGTTAAAGTTTCTGCTATTATTAGGTTACTTTCAATTTACTAGATAACAATAGAAAAGACAGGATCACTTAGAGAAACACAATCACAAGAGTACACAAGCATTTATCCTGGGAAACCCTC
>CBVK0101740446.1:0-10406 GCA_900067695.1 Picea abies | reverse complement strand
TATATATACTTTTACAAAAAGGCCTAAACATGGGTAAACCCATGGGATGACATCCCATAATCCATTACATAAACCCTAGTAAACCCTTTGCTGGGTCCACAAGTCCACAAAATAAGTGAGATCCCACAATCTCAACTCTGCCTGGAGCTCTATCTTTGACCAGCCTATCGAAGTCCCAAAAAGTGGTCAAACACGACCAATGTTTCCTCAAAACTTGGTTGAGGGCCAACAATATCCATCAACCATGTACAAGAAAATCAAATATCTGAATTGTAAGAACCATGTCAATGTTGTACCATGCATGAGAATGTTGTTCACTCAGCCAACTAACCGACATATACCATATCTAAGTACACGACCAACCATAGCAAGAATGCCTCAAGCATTCAAAACATCATAAGAAAATATAATCATCAAAACAAACTAATAATGATACCATAACTTTTGTAGTTGACTTGAACCTGTAGAATGATGACTTGTGAACTTTCTTTCAGACTCTAGGGACCTGGTACCAACATCTATTCAACTTTTCTTGTTCTTTTCATATGTACATGACTTTCCCTTCTACAACCCATGTATATATTCTCTTTCCTCCACTGCATCTCGCGCACATACACTCCCTTACAAGACTTCAACTTGTGTATACCTCAGAAACTAGGGTTTTTTTGTAACTTCGAAATTTTTTTCATCGACCCTTCTTTGCTACTTCAGAAAATGAAGCTACAACCTTAGAAAAATATCACTAGATCACAAGAAATACAATAAATGAATAAGTTTGTGAGTGTACTTATGAATGACTCCTTGAGGTTTGTTTATACTTTTTCTAGGTAACTCCTCTCCTTAATTTAGGGATTCTAGGGTTTACTTGTTACAACAACTTTTACCCCTTTGACCAAGACTTATAACAAACTAGGGGCTTCTTTTCCACTCTTCTGGGATTCCAACTTTACAAGGACATATCTCCCCAACTGTGAGGAACCACGTGGTGTTTCTCATATCACCAGAAATGGTACGATGATTATTTTCCATCCATGAGTGAGTTACCTTCATTTACTCTGTCCTTCATGACATAATTCCTCATTGAAATATGAGATACTTAACCATGCTTATAAGGTATTGCTTGTAGACTTCTTAAAAGAATCTTCCTATGAGGGACATGCTTAGAGCTACACCATAAGGGGACCACTTTGAAAACTTTTCAAAATACACCCATCACATTAGTTGACATCATTCCAATATTTGTTGACATCAATGACAACCAACTTTTCAACAATCTCCCCCTTTGGCATTGATGGTGTTGTTACAAGAGTTGACTCTAGACTGTAATAGAGCCAAGCCTTAGCACATTTTGAAGAAAATATAAATAGTTGATTGATCAATTTTTCAGAGGCTTATAGAAATAGGTATGAATGAAACTTTCAATCATTACAAATCAAAAATAAAGAGGCATGACCTCATCTGCTAAATCCATTTAAAATCATGAGGATGGATAGAAGATGTATGTAAAAAAAACTTAAGAAGAAATCCACGTATTCAATTCGCATAAATTTGGTCTTCCTTTCAGTAGAAGAATCATGATGAGTTCATTTAAGTTGCCTTCAGTAATCAAGCATTAATATCAAACTGCAGGTCTTGTTTTTCTTATGGCCAAACAAAGGGAAAACTGCTCTCAAATAGATGCCTTAAAGTTAACTACAACAAAAGTTTCACTGAATTGTAGTTATTACAACCTAGATGAATAAATGAATAGAAGAAAAACATAGGAAACACATGATTTAACTCAACAAGGCTTAGAATCTCTTTGTTTTGCAGAATGTATTGCCGAAAGAAACTTGCATTACAAACCCAACCCAAAAAGACTCTCGGGATATCCCCTCTTTTTTTTTTTTTTCCTGCATATGAATATATATCCTTTACGAAACCTCTGCATAAAGATATTAAGTTCTCTAGACTTTTCTAAAAATAGAAAGTAGTTACAAGACTTCTTGACACCTATAGATGACCTCCTAATTTCTAGGTAATAGTTAAAAATATATATTAAAATAAAACTAAACTTAGAATTGGTTTTCAAAATATTTTGAATGGTTGAGGTTGTTGGATGTTGTTGGTGTCAAATCCTAACAGATCTAGTACTTTTTCTCTTTGGAATCCCTTGAATAAAGATGTTGATTATGCTCCTGGAAAATTGAGATACTCTTCCACCTTATTCTCATCTCAAATGCTCAAAATCTGATATTGATACTCTTTTGCCTGGAAATATGGGGATGTTTTTTCCACATAATCACTATTTTCCTGAAATTTGAAACTACCTCCGATGACTAACTCTCTGCCATCTGTCAAATGCCACTTATCATATTTGATTTACTAGTTGGAAATTTGTAGTAAAAATTTGGAATTGATTCACTATGATTTGAAAATCATCCTTTTATTTAATTTCTGAATGCTCTTCCTGTAAGGATATCATATTTTCCTTGAAGAACTCCTTTCTGTGCATGGACTTGAATTCTTGAAGAGACATCTTTCCTTCTGCTCTGACTTTTCCCAACTAGCGTGCTCCATCTTGATAAGAGAATCCTCGCCCTGTTAGAAATGTATGTAAGCACTTGAAATGCGTGTTTGAACTCCCTACTTCTATTGGCATGGTCGAGCAAATGACCAGCTCCAAAATTCTGTCTCCATAAGGACAAACAACAATATCCAAATTTTTCTTGGTGAAGCATAGAATTTCATGGAAAACTAAAACATGAAACACAACAGGATCGGGCTTTGGTATATGAATACATCAAAGCTCATGAACAGTCTTCGAGCATTTGAAAATTTCATCTTTCTCCTGCGTGTTTTTCATTAATTTGAAACAATTTCATCTGATTATTTCATTTGATACCTGAGGGCAGACCTGAACACCAATTGCCTTGGCAAAAAGAATGTCCTTGTTATTTCTATGCATTATTCCATTCTTCAGTGTACATTTCCATCTTATTTTGGTTTTTTTAACCCTATCAAAGCGATCAAGAACCAATTTATTTGTGTTTGGTTCATCTTCTCTATCACTTCTTGTTTCCATGATTGAAACCTACACAAAACACCTCTGTTTATCTTGATTATTCTCCTCCTAAATACACTTGGTCTACTCTGATGGCAGTTGAAAGTGAATGCACTACACTTGGTGCAAACCCAAACACAAAAAAAAACAAAAAACACCCTAAATATCCCATAATTTTGAAGACACAGCCCTTGAACTCCTCTCCCAGGGCATCGCCATTAACCTCCTGTGCAAGCCTCTTATCATAAAATGCATGTAGTTTTTTATCGTCGTTTTCTTGCTGACAGGCTTGATGATTTTCTCTTCTCAATCTTGGATCCATCTGTCGAACAAGATTTTCAGTCCTTTTCATGGTTACTGCAGACAATCCAAACTTCAGGTAATTCATGCTCCACATAGATTTGATTTTGAAAATAATTGTTAACATCCCCGTTTCCAATCGTGTTCTAAAAATTGTGGATGATCCATAAACACAGGAACAAAAACCTGAGAAGGAATGTCAAAGCTCTAAATACCCTTTTTGAACCTTGACTTCGGGCCTTCGGGATTTGGGGGGAAGAAGGAGTGGAAATTTTAATTCCTCCGGTGTTCAAAACTTTTGAAGTGGAACCTAACGCTCAAAACAATGAGAAAGACGGAAATTAGTGTGTGGTTAAACATCGGGGATGTTTGAAAACCCGAAGTATCCGACTAGCGTCGATATGGCGATGATGTGAACGGTCAGATGATGGGTTATTAGAACCCGGGCATATGACATTGATCTTCAATTTTTTCTTCTTTTCAGTTGGATTCAATTTCCCAAGATTGCTATAACCAAAAGATTATTCACCTTCAAAAAATTCGACTCAAAACGATCATCATAGTTTCCAATCGTAGTGACAGTGGAGTAACATCCAGACGAAAACGGTCCTGGACCTCTTCATCGCTTTCTCCACTAAACATTTCACCTTGGAATGTAGCACCCAAAGTGAAAAAACCTTTACTAGTGTTGATGGTCTTACAGAGCCTCTTTCCATTAAAGAAATCTTGTAACAATTGTTGCACCTCCTCTTGCCTCATGGCCTTAGTTCTTGGTTACCAGCGCTAGCTTGTGGAGTTGTTTGGCGTTGTCAATGCTTGGACATTGGCTTTGTTCGACATTTGACACCTGCTGCATTTTTTTATTTTTTGCATTTGGGATATATCCCACATTTGTCGGATGAACGAATTTGTAGATGTTTTTATATGCCAACGTTCCCTGAACTGTTTGACATATAGTGCACCCCTTGTGGGCCCCCTCATGAGCTCCTCCTCCATGTGACTTGACGCTTGGTGCTCAGTCTCGAATAAATTGTGTTGTGTTTCAAGTGCTTGGCTCGGTGCTTTAATTGTAGATTGGGCCCGTGAGGTAATTGGACCAATAGTTTTTGCATTAAAAAAATAAGCTTTTTATTTATTATTTTTTAATTTTTACCAAAAGTTAAAAATAATAAAGTATTATTTTAAATTATATAAAATAATTTTAAGACAATACAATTTATATATAATTTTATATATAAAAAAGAATTGTAGGTTGTTTTAATATAACAAAGGGAACTTGGCGAACTTGGCGTTTTTAAGACCCTTTTCAAAGATCGAGGAATTGCAAACAAAGAGAGATGGAAGGGCCTTGAAAAATATGATGCAAGGACTTGCGATTTTGACGGTAGAGAATATTGGAGAAAATGGTGAAAGGTTTAGAGGTTTACTGTGGCTAAAACACTTACACCAAGCAACACAAGAATTTAAATCTAGCGCAACTTGACAAACAAATTTGGCGAGGGACACAAAGTTTAGAAATTTCAATATTTTTTCTAACATGGGCTCCATCTAGGGATGGTGCTCTCCTGAAAAGTTCCAAGAACAATAGACCACGTTCCTTCATCCATTCGACGACTTGAAATTAACCCTGTCAAACTTTGAATCTTGTCATTGTACTTGTACATGTTCTAAAACCAAAACTACTTATTCTCTACAACTGAAAAGGTTTTGCAGAAGTGGCTCTATTGGGCTATGGAGTCATCATGCCTAGAAACTGAACCATACTGGATGCCAAAATAAGAAGCAAACTATTGAACTGAAAACATACTGAAAAAAACAACTGCACTCTAATGGTCGAAGTCAAGCTTATTTATATACAGTTCCTACTCTAACTAGTTTCACTGATCTGCTCAAGTATAAGAAAATATCCAAAGCATCCAAGAAAATATCCGACTAACAAGTTTAATTATGCTTCCATCCTTGAGCACAAAAACGATAGGAGTAGCTGCAAATTTAAAAAAACATCTTGGAAGAAGGTACCTACAGTTTTGGAATTCTACCCTCAAGAAATCGAAGATAAAAAAATTCATGCCACATTTTGACTTCATATAAATTTCCACTAGATCATAGAAAGTAAAAGATATAAAAATTTTGCAGTCAACCCTTACCTCCTCCTATGGATCAAAATGAAACTGCTTCTTTGCTCCATTGTTGGTCTTTTCTTTTTCTGGCTTGAGAATGTCATATTGGGGCTCACTAGTTTGTCGCTCAACAGTTGGTAAACATGAAGGAGAGATCAACTACTCCAGTAACCCCTCCTTATCTTCTTCATCTCCTTTCCAAGAATTTTCTTCATCGTTGTCATACACATGTTGATTATTTTCATGATGCTACTGATTGGTTTCCAGCTGAACAACACCTTCTGAAGAAATTGATATGATTTGTTGCTTATTAAATTCAAGATCGCATTCATCATAGTTATAAAACAAATGAGAACTATTGTAGGTTTTCATGCATGCTAGGAAAGAAATATTCTCTTCATGATCCTTTGGTTACTCATCATAAACAACCTTCTCATAAAAAAAAAATTGAACCTTGACTTTCAAAAATCTTTGTTTCGTGATGCTCTGGCAATAATGATTGGATATTGACAGCCTGGTCTTCATAAGTATTTATAACAACAATTACCTCCGAGACAATTTCAATTACATTTTAATTACTGCCATCATCAATATTATCATCACCATCACCTTGCAGATCTTCCTAAAATGACTTTTGAATAGCATGCAATTCATTATATTTCAAGTCAACTAATGCATTAAAATATTGATAAGGCTCTTATATAATAATTTCCTTCGAATAAGTCAGAATAGCAAGATGATGATGGTCAAAACCATCTTTTTCAGAAGATGATGGCATATGGTCTTCAATAAGCAATTAGCTTTCACAAGAATCTAGATCATCCATTTCTTCATCTTCTTGAAAAAATTCTGACATTTTTTCTTCCTCTTCATCAAGATTTGCTTGATCTTCTTGAAGGGAATCTTCCTGCTCTAAATTTTTTTCTTGTTCTATGATTTATTTATTGCAACAATCTTCAAAAAGGAGATCCATTGAATATATTCTCTTGCAATGTTTATGAAAAGTTGCGTGAAATTATTTCAATGAGGAAATATTGAAAGGAGATAGAGATTTGTACCAGAGTCGAGCGCCTCCTCCCAATGAAAAAATAAACAACTTCATGAGGACATCTTCATGATGTATATCCAATTTATCCATAAGCTTATGAAATTCAAACAAGTATTCAATAGGATTGTCATCTACATCTTCTCTGAAATTAGGAAGAATATCTTCCCAAACTTTAATTTATGGAACAAGGTTTTGAAAACCATAAATATTTGTAAAGTCCAAAGGAGAAAACCTCACAGCAATCCAGGCAGTGAAAGAACTTGACATTTTGAAACCAGTGGAGTCGCTAGTGGATCATGTGGAGTCTTCGAACCAAGGAGTCGTCAGGTGAATGATCACAACCAATTGAATGCCTATCCCTTGTTCACCATCAAGAAATAGATACAACCAATTGAATGCCTATCCCTTGTTCACCATCAAGAAATAGATCTGAGCTTTGTCTTACCCTGAGGAAGATATGATTTTGTTACTCTGTCTTCGGCAACGACGCCAAAAAATGTTGTTTCAAGAGTTGACTCTAGGCTGTAATAGAGCCAAGCCTTAGCACATTTTGAATAAAATATAAATAATTGTTTGATCAGTTTTTAGGAGGCTTCTAGAACTAGGTCTGAACAAGACCTTCAATCGTTACAAATCATAAATAAAGAGGCATGACCTCGTCTGCTAAATCCATTTAAAATCATGAGGATGGATAGAAGATGTATGCAAACAAAAATGGAAGAAAAATGCGAGGTATCCAATTCTGATAAATCTGGTCTCCCTTTCAGTAGAAGAATGATTATGAATTCATTTAAGTTGCCTTCAGTAATCAAGCATTAATATCAGACTATAGGTCTTGTTTTTCTTATAGCCAAACAAAGGAAAACCTTCTCTCAAATAGATTCTTTAAAATTAACTACAATAGAAGTTTCATTGAATTGTAGTTATTACATCCTAGATGAATAAATGAATAGAAGAAGAAGAATCAATGAGAATATCATAAACAAAACACAGGAAACACATTATTTAAACCAACAAGGCTTAGAATATCTTTGTTTTGTAGAATGTATTGCTGAAAGAAACTTGCATTACAAACCCAGCCCAAAAAGGCTCTCAGGCTGTCCCCTCTCTTTTGTTTTTCTACATATGAATATATATCCTTCACAAAACCTCTGCATCAAAATTTTAATCTCTCTAGACTTTTCTAAAAATAGAAAGTAGTTACAAGACTGCTTGACACCTATAGATGACTTCCTAATTTCTAGGTAATAGTTACAAAAATATATTAAAATAAAACTAAACTTAGAATTTATTTCCAAAAGATTTCGAATGGATGAGGTTGTTGGATGTTGCTGGTGTCAAATCCTAAAACATCTGGTACTTGTTCTCTTTGGAATCCCTTGACTGAAGATGTCGATTATGCTCCTGGAAATTTGAGATACTTTTCCACCTTATCCTCATCTCGAATGCTCAAAATATGGAAGAGATATCTGATATTGATACTCTAATGCCTGGAAATATGAGGATGTGTTTTCCACATAATCACTATTTTCCTGAAATTTGAAACTGCCTCTCATGACTAATTCTATACCATCTTTCAAATGCCACTTATCATATTTGATTTGGTAGTTGGAAATTTGTAGTAAAAATTTGGAATTGATTCACTAGGATTCGAAAATCATCCCTTTATTTAATTTTTGAATGATCTGCCTATAAGAATATCATATTGTCCTTGAAGACCTCCTTTCTGTGCATGGACTTCACTGCTTGAAGAGACATCTTTCCTTCCGCTCTGAATTTTCCCAACTAGCATGCTCCATCTTGCTAAGAGAATCCTCACCCTGTTAGAAATGTCTATAAGCACATGAAATGAGGGTTTGAACTCCCTGATTCTATTGGCATGGTTGAGAAAATCACCAGATCCAACCTTATGTCTCCATAGTAACAAACAACAATAGCCAAATTCTTCTTGGTGAAACATATAATTTCAGGGAAAACTAAAACATGCAACACAAGAGGATCAAGATTTGGTATATGAATACATCCAAGCTCATGAAGATCCTAGAGCATTTGAAACGTTCATATTACTCATGTGTGGTTGTCATTAATTTGAAAGAATTTCATCTGATTATTTCATTGGATACCTGAGAGAAGACTTGAACACCAATTGCCTTGGGAAAAAGAATGTCCTTGTTGTTCGAATGCATTATGCCATCCTTCAGTGTACATTTCCATCTGATTTTGGTTCTTGTAGCCCTATCAAACCAAGCAAGAACCACATTATTTGTGTTTGGTTCATCTTCTATATCACTTCTTGTTTCCACAATTGAAACTTGCACAAAACACCTTGGTTTAGGTTGAGTATTCTCCTCCTTAATACACTTGGTCTACTTTGATGGCAGCTCAAAGTGAATGTACTACACTTGGCGAAACCCAAACACAAATAACACCAAAAAAAGCCCTAAATCTCCAATAATTTTGAAGACACAACCCTTGAACGCCTCTCCTAGGGCATCACCGTTAACCTCTTGTGAAAGCCTCTTATCATAAAATACATGCAATTTTTTATCGTTGTTTTCTTGCTTACAGGCCCGATGATTTTCTCTTCTCAATCTCAGATCCCTCTGTTGAAAAATATTTTCAGTGTTTGTCATGGTTACCGCAGACAGTTCAAACTTCAGGTAATTCACGCTCCACATAGCTTTGATATTGAAAATAATTGTTGGCATCTGCATTGCCAAACGTGTTCTGAAAATTGTGGATGATCGATAAACACAGGAACACAAACCTAAGAAGGAATGTCAAAGCTCTGAATACACTCATGGAACCTTGACTTCAGGCTTCGGGAGAAAAGAGGAGTGGAAATTTTAATTCCTCCAATGTTCAAAACTCTAGAAGTGGAACCTGATGCTCAGAACGATGACCAAGACATAAATTAGTGTGTGGTTAAACATCGGGGATGTTTGAAGAACCAAAGTATCTGACTGGTGTCGATTTGGCGATGATGTGAATGGTCAGATGATGAGTTATTAGAACCCGGGCATCTGACACTGATCTTGAATTTTTTCTTCTTGTCAACTCGACTCAATTTCCCAGCAATGCTATACCCAAAATATTATTCACCTTCAAAAATTTTGGATCAAAATGGTCATCACAGTTTCCAATCATAGTGACAGTGGAGTAACATCCAGAAGAAAATGGTCCTGGACCTCTTCATCACTTTCTCCACTAAAAATTGCAGCTTGGACTATAGCACCATAAGAGAAAAACACTTCACCAGGGTTGATTCTCTTACAAAGTCTCTTTCCATTAAAGAAATCATGTAACAATTGTTGCACCTCCTCTTACCTCATAGCCTTAGTTCTTGGTTGCCAGTGCTAGCTTGTGGAATTGTTTGGCGTTGTTGATGCTTGGACACTGGCTTTCTTCGGTGCTTGACACCTCCTGCATTTTTTTTTATTTTTTTTTTGGGATATATCCCACATTTGTCGGATGAAAGAATTCGTAGGTATTTTTATATGCCAGCGTTCCCTCGATTGGTCGAAACGTAGTGCATATATTTTGGGCCCTGTCATGAGCTCCTCCTCCATGTGACTTGATGCATGGATCTCAGTCTCGACTGACATGTGTTATATTGCAGGTGATTTAATTAGAGATTGAGCCTGTGAGGTAATTGGCCCAATATTTTTTGCATAAAAATCAAATAAGCCATTTATTTATTATTTTTTTTATTTTTACCATACTTTTAAATTAATAATAAAGTATTATTTTAAAATTATATAAAATAATTTTAAAACAATACAATTTATATAAAATTTTATATAAAAAAAAGAACTGTAGCTTGGTTTAATATAACAAAGGAAACTTGGCATTTTTAAGACCCTTTTCAAAGATCGAGGAATTGTGAACAAAGAGA
>CBVK0101740441.1:0-12739 GCA_900067695.1 Picea abies | reverse complement strand
AATGACTAAATCGAAAGCCCCACATAGCGTAAGCAATTGTTCTCCAAAGAGATTACAACCTTTATCCTCTGAAATTCATTCCCACTGATGATTCGTTCCCACTGATGATTACATGAGACCAGATAGTACTCACAATTCTTAAAATGGTTATTATATTACATTATATTATATGAGTTAGTGATCATATAAGTTTGTTAGTGAATAAAATTATTAAAATACTCTTCATTTGAGTAAAAAAAAGTACAAGGAAAAAAATTACAATGGAAATATATAAATGTTTTCAATTCAAGGTAATAGAGTTTAACTATCCAATTCACATCAAAAAAGGAGGTGCATATTTATTATTATAGAGAGAGAATATCACGAAAGTTTTAAAGTTCAAAAGGAAGTCAATTGAAGCACACCATTTTTGTGGGCTCTTGCACTTCTCATAGAAATATATAAGTTTCATAATCATGGTATCTATTGAAGGAACTTTCGATGAAAACAAAATGAAGCTCAATAATAAGAAGAATATTTCCTAACACTTTTAAAAAGGTGTTATTCCTCTATTAAAATTAAAGTAAAGGGGTTGTTTAAGGAAAATATGTTAGCATTATTAGTTGTCCATATCATGACAACAATTGTATTAATATTAATATGGTTATTCAATTATTAATTCTTGAATCGAGTGTAATCGGTAAGATAATACTTTTAGAAAAACACTATGAAATAAACAATCTATAGTTGAGAATTGATGATTATTTATCACACTTCAAATTAGCATTACATCTATGTCTAATGAAGATATGGATACAGTTCTAGGTTCACCATGGATGGAAACATTGGGGACCATCGTCTTAAACATGGAAAATGTTTTTTTTACATTCTCCTATAAGAAGAAGAAGATAACTTTGCAAGACTTTATAATGAAGTCATCCCCAAAATATCCCTCATCAAAAGACTTGGAAGATGTAAATGATGTGATCCTTCAAGATAATCAAAAGTCGTTACAAAAGATGCAGACAAAACTTGACAAGGTTGTAACAAATAAGGATGAAGAAATTTTTCATATCAAGAGTCAAAGCTTTATTGCACAAATTAAGAAGTTAAAAATTGAAAAGAAGTCGCAATAGGAAAAGCTAGAGGAGCTTACTAGCATTGTAGCATTGATCTATAAGAAAACAATCATTGATCCAACTAAATTATAAAAGTCATTACATGTAAATATACAAACCTTGGAGAAAGGAACCAATACATATATAGTCGACATCAAAAATCAGAAAGATGTTTATATTGAGATGTTGTCTACCAATAAATCACTAGAAGTATCGAAAGATGAAAGTTCTAACAATAAGACACATGATGCAAAGATGACTTTTTTACATCCTAATTGTAATAGTCATTGTATTATTCAATGAACTGACAAGGATGAAATCAATACGAGAAACTAAGTGAAAATCAGGTAATATATCAAAGAGGATATTGAGTGTGAAATTTTATAATTCCCCAAATCATAGAGGTCATCACCATACAATGTTGTAGAAAATCAAATTAGGGTGGTCTAACCCTTTCACAATACAACAATTTTTCTCAATGCTTCATAACTCATGTCGTCTTGTTTTTCAACCATTGTAACATCAAGAGAGAAGAATCATGAGAAGGCACTGCAATCTAGAATGAAGACATGGCTTTTTCCATAAATGCTTTGAGGACAAAGCATCTTTGAAGGGAGAGACATTGTAACACACACACACACATATCAAAGATGATTTGTCGTCAAATCATTCATGGAAAAATCTTTGTCTTCATTCTAGATTGTGGTGCCTTCTCATTATTCTTTGTTCTTGATGCTACGATGGTTGACAAAATGAGACAATATATATATATATATATATATATATATATATAATATATATATAGAGAGAGAGAGAGAGAGAGAGAGAGAGAGAGAGAGAGAACAAATAATATAAAGAATACAAACCCAAGGGACACAACCCTTCGCCTTCATGACCAATCAATGCATATAAGTATATTGTCACAAGGCTCATTGCATATATCAATTTATCTCATATCCATCATCAATTATATATAGTATTCACCATATATGGTTTTCAACTTATTGTCCTTCTTGTGTTGGATATCTAGTTAATGAACTAACATTCATTCTAATGCCATTATGATCCGGATTTTATGAGTTGAACGAAATGAACACAGATTATTATTAAAATATGTTTAACACAAAATAACAGAGATATAGTAAAATTGGTTTCTATTCAATAAGAAAATAAGCTGAAACTGCTAAATGCAGCGGAAAACAAGCTTGTCGAAATGGTGGCGGCTTATCTATGAGAAGAGATGTGATGGTTGCACTCTTTCGCAAGAAGATGAGTACAATGAGGCTTTGAAGGCATTTTTTCAATAAACATGAATTCCAAAACCCTAGACATCCAAAAACCTAACCCTAGGAGATGAAGCACCAAAAGTCATCTGGGCCCCGTTGGGGTAAGTTAGTACATCAACTTCCCTGGGTTGTACTTTTTCATACGATCTTCATTTTAGGTGCACGATAGCCCGTTGGAAAGGTCTATCTGAGGACTGCACATGTTGTCATCAAACTTTGACTTTTCTTATAGTATCATTGTGGCGAACCCTAAAAACGTTGTTAAGGGCCTCAAAACGACCCCGGAAGTTGGGGACCCGCAAACTAGGAAAAAACTGCCAAAATGAACTAGTTGGAATAGCTGGGAGAGGCCATCGACATCCATCTGGATCAATCCTCCCCCCTTAGGATGCAATGGTATCCATTGCGTTGAGTTCCCCCATTAGATGAAGAATTTTTTGTTGAATTTGGCCCCGGGTGAGCCACTTGCCTGATGCAGGAGTTGCCCTACTTTGACAACTCGATAAAGCTGGATCCTTTGTTATTGAGTGCCCTTGACTTGTGTGTCCACAATCTGATCACTGGATTCCTGTTGCATGTAGTTAGGGTTGATCTTTGTTGGTGTCAATTGTTCTTCTATCTCTGAGGTGTCCAATAATGGTAGGAAATATGGTTAAAGGAGAGCCACATTGAACATTGGGTGCAGGCCAAGGAAAGGGGGAATGTTGAGCTCAAAAGCATTGTCACCCACAAGCTTGGTGATGGTGTAAGGTCCATAACGGAGTGGGAAAAGCTTCTGATGGGGCCTTGTAAGGCGTTCTTTCTGCAAGTGCAACCAAACTTTGTCTCCGACCTGAAACTTATGTGGCACCCGGTGTTGATCATGGAGCTGCTTGTACTTGGCAATGGACTTCTGCAAAATACCCTGAACCTGTTGGTGGATGTGTTGGATCCGCTCAATGAACCAGGTGGCTTTTTCAGCTTCAGTTGGAGCACGGGATGAGTCGACCAAGGTGGTTGCAAGGGGTAGTGCAACATCCATGGGACCCAATGGTTGGAAACCCAACCTCGCCTGAAAGGGGTTGTGGTCGATTGAGCTATGTAGGGCTCAGTTGTAGCTATGTTGAACATAGGAAAGACTCTCATCCCATGTGCAGGGGTGCTTGGAATTGTACATGCGTAGGATATGCATGATCATCTGATTGACGACCTCAGTTTGGCCATTTGTCTAGGAGTGGAAAGCAGTAGATTTGGTGAGCTTGGTGTCCAACAGTGACCAGAGGCTCGACCAAAATGTGTTGAGGAAACGACTATCCCGATCTAAGATAATGGTTTGTGGGATTCCAAAATGTACCCATACTCGTTCAAAGAAGAGATTGGCAATGGCCTTTGTTGTGATGCTCTTCTTACAAGCGACTAAAATCACCATCTTGGAAAAGTGATCAACAACCAAAAAACCACAGTCATTTCCCCTCTTGGTGGACGGAAGGCGCAACATGTAGTCCATTGAGATGGATTCCCATAGCCTATTAGGAGTAGGAAGAGGGGTGTACAAGCCCTGTTTCTTATTGGTCGGTTTGGAAATAGCGCAGGCAGTGCAAGATCTGATATATTTTCCCACATCTTGTCGAATTTTTGGCCGGTATAATGTTTCTTCAGTACTGCCACCGTCTTTTCGACGTCAAAGTGTCTTTCCACCCAACTTTAGTGGGCTTCCAAAATCTTCTTTACTCACTCACTTGATGGAACACAGAGATGGCCCATATGGCACAAAATCTCGTCCTAAAGATGGAAATTAGCGACAATTGAGTTTGCCCCCAGTATTTTGTAGGTGGTGGCGAAGTCAGGGTCTGTCTCATAGAGGTGGGCCCATCCGGAGGTCTCGTGGCCGCAAGAGTCTAGCACCGTGGTGAGTGTCGCGACTGGAGGTCAGTTGAGTCGATCAATGACTTGGTTGGTACTTCCTGTCTTGTACTTGATGTTGAGGTGGAACTGTTGCAAGTATGTGGACCACTTCTGATGGCGGTCATTCTGCAATTTGCCTTGTGTCTGCATGAACTATAGTGGCTTATGATCAGTGTGAATGACTGTCTCCTTCCCAAGAATGTAATGTCTCCACTGGTGGCAGGCTTTCACAATGGAGTACATTTCTTTGTCGTAAGTAGGGTACTTACGAACAACACTTGATAGTGTCTCACTATGATAGGCCACGGGGTGGTCGTGTTGAGTGAGAATGACACCCACAACATAGTCTGAAGCATATGTCTCTATCTTAAAGGGTTGTTGCAGGTCCGGTAATGAAAGTATTGGGGTTGAGCACAAGTGTTGCTTCAAATCATTGAACATTTTTTGTTGGGACGGGCCCCACACAAATTTTTCCTTACCACCACCCCTGGTTACTTGGCTGAGAGCCCACCAATATGGGAGAATCCCAACACGAACCTACGATAGAAATTGGCAAGGCCCAAGAAGCTCTGAAGCTCAGTGAGTGTGGTTGGGGCTAGCCAGTCACGGATGACCTGGGTCTTGGCTAGATCCACATGTACACCATGTTGATCAATGATGTAGCCTAGGTAATGGACCCTGTCCGTGCCGAAGGAGCATTTTTCCAAGTTGGCATATAGCTTGTGCTGCCACAGGGTGTGCAGAAACTGTTGAATATGTTGCAAGCGTTCCGCCCAAGTCTTGTTGTGGATGAGGATGTCATCCAGATACACCACTACAAAAGTATTGGTGAATGGTCACAGGATATCATCCATCATCCTCATGAAAGTTGTTGGAGCATTTGTCAAACCAAAGGGCATGACCAACCATTCAAAAAGACCTTCTTTTGACTTGAAGGTGGTCTTCCATACATATGTCTGTTCTATTGGGACCTGGTGGTAGCCATACTTCAGATCAATCTTACTGAAGTACTTGGCCCTTGTGTGTTGATCAAGGAGGTCGTTGATTCGGGGAATCAGGTATCGATTCCAAACTATGATTTTATTCAGGTCCTGGTAATCAATGCAGATTCGTCGGGTCTCGTCTTTCTTTTGCACCAGCACGATTGGGGTCCCACAAGGCGCTGAGTTGGGACGGATGTGCCCCTTGTGGAGCGGTTCTTGGATCTACCGCTTGATCTCCTCATTCTCTAACAGAGAGCGGGGGTAGATTGGACCATTATGTAGAGGTGCATTGGGGGTTGTATCGATGGGATGCTTGACTTGACAATGCAGAGGTACCACGATAGGTGAGGAGAAGATATCTGAGTATTCTTCCATGACCTTATCCACTTGCTTCTATTGTGTGGAGAGGTCGGTCGCGGAGGCCCTGGATGTGGTTGCGATCTTTCGCTCACTCTGAGAGTGAATCCCGAAGAAGACAAACATCCCAGTATGAGAGATGACCTTCCTGCATTGCTTGGCAGAGATCAAGGAAATTTCACTAGGTGGGACTGCCTCGGGTATCCTGTACAATTTCTTTTTCAAAGTATTAATAACACTGCGAGGCCTAGAATCATATACAACACGATGCTTCCATAAATACGGTTGAACCAAAAGAACATTACAAACTTCGAGAGGAGAAACATCACACAATACCTTGTCTTTGAAGGGCTTGATGTCGTACAATAGGCAATATTGTTGGTTGATGCGGAGATCGCTTCCTTGGTAGAGCCTTCCAATGGTGTAGGGTTGTGGGTGCGACATTATCAGCAGGGCTAATCACTTGATGACCTATGTTGAGATGAGGTTCTTCTGGCTACCACTATCAATGATGAATTTCAACGAGGTACCCTTCACCCATATCTATGAATGAAAAATGTGCTCGCCTTCCTCTGGCTTATCTGTTTCACCGGGCTGGAGCTTGGTGGTAGCAGCAGTAGCACTGGTTTTTGCGTCAATGATCTGTCTCCCCCTTTCTGGTTCTGACTTAGAGTTGGAACTTGCATCTGATTCAGAGGCTTTCACCTCAGCCACCAGTGACTGCTTTGAGTGGCAATCAACAATGTTATGCCAGGGGCTCTTATGAAAGTCACACCACTTCCCAGTATCTTTATTTGTCTTTCTAGTGTCCTTCTTTTCTCTTGGCTTGGATTGGTTGTCCTGAGGTTTTCCATATTTGCTTTGTCCTTTGTTTTATAGGTTGGGGCCGCCCTTTCCTTGCTTTTGCTGTGAGGGGTTCCCAGGCCCAAATTGTCGCGTCTTTTGTTTAAGCTTCTGCTTGATTTTGATGGCATATCGGTAGGCCACACCCAAGGACAAGATGTCTAGAAACTCCATTTCAGCATGGATGTATCTATGCATACCACCACAATACTTGAGCACTAGATGTCACTCAGAATCTTTGATACCTAGCTTGGTGCGCAAGGTATGGAAGATATTTGTGAACTCGAGCACTGCTTGGTCTCTTTCCTGCCGCAGTGTGGTCCATTTTGTATACAGGTCGTCATAACTTTTGACATGGTAGTATTGTTTCTTAATAACATCCATGAAGGAATCCCAGGTGACCACGACTGTAAATAATGAGGGTTCCTTTGTTTCCTTTTGCTCATAGAAAGTTTCCCACCAATATTTGACACGGGGAATGAATTTGAGGAGCGCAAAAGTAATTTTTTCTCTATTCGAAAATTTATGGACAGAGAAATATCCTTATAGTAGATTCAACCATTTGTCTACAACATCTGCGTCTATCTGACCTTAAAATATAGGAATATCAAAGTTTATTTGTACCTTGAAGGGGGCGGTGCCTCCGGTCGAGGAAGATGCATCACATGTTGGTAGTCGCCAAAGGATTTGCGCAAAACTATCCATCATCTCGTTCCTTTGTTGTGTAAGGGTTCTCTCGAGAAACATTTTGAAAGGATCTCATGTCTCGACATATTTATTTTATCCTGCCATGAGAGGTCACTTGGGCGTGCGAGAGCTTTTGTCCTCAAGAGAAACAAGCTCGAGACCCAATTCTATGTACCCTGACCTCGTTGGGGACATGCATTAAGAACGATAAGGAGCAGACCTCTCTGATACCACTGATCCAGATTTTATGAGCATATTGAAATGAATACAAATCATTATTAAAATATGCTTAACACATAATAAAAAAGATACAGTAAAACTGGTTTCTATTCAATAAGGAAATAAGCTGAAATTGTAAAATGCAACGGAAAACAAGCTTGCTAGAATGGTGGCGGCTTATCTCTGAGAAGAGATGTGACGACTGCACTCATTCGCGAGAAGATGAGTACAATGAGGCTCCGAAAGGCCTTTTTTCATTAAACATGAATGCCAAAACCCTAGACATCCAAAAACCTAACCCTAGGAGATGAAGCGCCAAAAGTCATGTGGGTCCCGTTGGGGTAAGTTAGTACATCAATTTCTCAGGGTCACAACTTTTGCATACGATCTTCATTTTAGGTGCATTATAGCCCCTTGGAAAGGTCTATCCAAGGAATGCACATGTTGTTGTCATATTGACTTCATCCATAGTTTGACTATGGAGAGCCCTAAAAATGCTATTTAGGGCCTCAAAACAGCCCCGAAAGTCGGGGACCCGAAAACTAGGAAAAAACTGCCAAACTGGAAAACTGCCAAAATGAACTATTTGGAATAGGTGGGAGGCCACCGACATCCATATGGATCACATTAGGCAAGTAATGTGCAAATTAGTTGTTAACATAGATAAAGTTGAGGCAATCCTTGCTACCATAGCAAAGGGATTTGTTAAGAAGGAGAAAAGGAAACCTAGATGTGCAAAGCTTAGACTGGGAGGAATGAAGTTGGTAATGGGTCAGGATGTGGTAATGGAGTAGGTGCAAAGATACTAGGCCATGGCCCTAATTGGAAAATTTCATGGTAGATTGATTTCAAAGAAGTATGAGCACATGGATAAAAAGGTTTGGAGACAACAGTTGGGTTATACTCCAATCTTCCATTTTATGGCTAGAGGATGGATGACCTTTGTGTTCTAGTCTATAAAGGATAAGCAGACCATTCCAAAGGCTTGGAAAATGGTGTAACTAGGATAGCTCGATATTGCCACTCAATGATTGGACATCTCTATGTGATCCTATGAGAGAGAGGGAAAACAATCAACCTCTATGGGTGAAGCTTAATTCACTCCCTTTGGAACTGTGGCTAGAGACTGCCCTAACTTTGGTTGGTAACAAGTTAGGAAGGATGTTGAATATCAATGAGAAAACTAGAGCATTGGATAGGACATCCATGGTGAATATTTGTGTGGAGATGAATCCTGGAGATGGTATGTTAGATGGAATAAACATTCAAGCAAGAAATAGGTGTTATAGACAAGAGATAGACTATGTGAATATTTTGTTTAGGCACACTTCATATGCCGTTTATATGGAAATTTAAGGCATATTTTCCCAAAGAAAGATATACTTGATCATGAGGATAACATTAAATAGGGGATGGATGTCGAGGTTTGAGTAGACCTTCCACCTAAAGGTGTCAAAGATCATAAGTTTAGGACTTTGAGTTCAAAAGGTGAGTCAATCTATGAAGATCTTGCATCCATTATGGTTGAAACGTTTTTACAAGACATGGCTAGAGCTAAGTAGATCGCTCCTAGTCTGAAAAAAAAAGAGGCTTTTGAGAGAGGTAGATAGAATGATATAGGAAGGTGTGGTGTTTTACAAGAAGATAAATCTCTTTCTATTAGAAATAAACCCATTACCTTTGTAGATGTGATTGAAGAGAAGGGTTCCAATCTAAAAAGGGAATAAACCCATTCAAGAGGCTCCACCCTTAGTTGCATTGGACTTAAAAGATGAATACGAAGAAGAGACTACGGTAGAGAAATTTTTGGATGGGAAAAACATCCTTCTAAAAAGGTTTTCAAGTATGAAGGTGGATAAGGAAACAAATCCTTGAGAGTCTGTTCCCACTCAGTCAGGGGCTAGTGGTCATCCGAAAGGGGAAAAAAGTATTTCAAAGAAGAAAGAAATATAAAGTACAGATGGAATTAATACTTTTTATTTATCAAATGAAGATTTTTTTCAATCGGTTGATAAAAAAATATCTTCTTAGATCAGCTAAAAAGAAGGGGTCGATGTTGGAGGACGAAATCTTGGAGGGTGGTCTGGCATAGGGAAAATTTTAAGAACTGCCCCCCTAAATTTATATGTATAATAAATGGGTGAATTACCATGGTACACCAAATAATTTGAATGTTATTTTATCAATAATATAATATGCATATATGACCTCTTGATGAATATTTTACTGAAATATATAATCTTGTAAAATCTTAGCGAATCTTTCACTGGATTATAAAATCTTGTAAAATCTTGGAGAATCTTTTAGTAAATTATAAAATTTTGGCGAATCTTTCACTGAATTATAAAATATTATGAAGTCTTGGCAAATCTTTTGATAAAGTATAAAACCATATATAATAATGAGAAAATATATTCATTAACCTATAATATACTCATTTTACATGTTTTCAAAAAGAAACATAATTTGTCCCTCCTCCAAATAATGTTGCAAGCATTAGGGATTGTGTTTGTCATGGTTGTTACAGTATACTCTTGCATATTTGTCTATAAGTTTTGATGATATTTCACCACAAAGTTCCTATATGTGTTGATATTGACCACCACATATGTCAAGCTCAAAATATATTAATCTTTGCTCTACCACTTCTATCATGGATTCTTTATTACTAATTCATTGGTTATAAAAGGAATCTTCAAACAAGTCCGTCATAAGATGTTCTTGACTAGGAGGGCACATAATTATGTCCATCAATAACTCCAAAATTATATGGATATTGATAGGTCAAGTTCCATGCATGACTTCCTCTCTAATCATCCTTTTGTACCCAAAAAAAAAACCCTTTCCAATGAAGATAGGTCAATTTTATCCTAGTATATCTTTGTTGGCTTATAAAAAAGTTAAAAGACACATAACTTAGTAATAAATGTTGGGCATAGATTATGACTTAGAACTATAGGGCACAAAAATACCCTTAAGTATAAATGTTAACTATTAGATAGAAATGAGACCATAAAATCCTCTAGTGGGTATAAAATTAGACCTAAAAATTGTAAATCATATTTTCTGTTATAATAAATGTAATTTGGAATGATGTATCACATTCTTGTCCATGCATAGATGACATGATTATCAGGTCATAGGACATGACATGTGTAGTCAATATAAAGAAGTAGGAGTACTAGGGAATGAAACATGCAAAAACAAACCTCTTTAACATTCTACTTGCACAAAAAAAGAACAATTGGCTCAACAATGTAGGTTTCCCTAGCCTAGTGGAAATCACCAATTTTGGACAAGCAATGGTGTTATCAAGTCTCTAAAATTAATGAGTCATGAAGAACATAAATATTGGTTGAAATACAAAATACATAATATCAAATTTCAATTTAAGACCAAACTACATAACACATGGACATTCATATTAGATTCCAATCATAAGATCCATTTTCAATTTAGACTGAAAACACATAAAACAATTTTCAAAGTAGGCTTAAAACACATGACATTCTCCTATCATAAAAGCCTAGAAAATTGGTTGAAATTTGACTTAATAAAATTCCATAAATGAGTTTCTACTCAATGACTTACTTCATATTTTCCATGTACTCTTTCACTAGAACACCTTGTAAACAAAATCCTAGCCAATCCATTAACTTAACTCATCACAACTACTTGTATGCTACTAAGATCTAGCATGCTTAGAGATAAAATGTAGTGATGGTTTCATAAATGTTTGCAATATAGAATTGGTCACTTCATCAAGGTGTGAAAATCATTTATCCTAGTATACTTGGTATACAATCAATTTCAAAAATTACGTGGAACCTAACCATCCCCCTCAATACAAAATATAGCTACAAAGAAACTAGTTGTTTGAAACACTACCTAAAATACGAGACTCGACAATCTCTACTTCAATGTTCTCATTAACTTCAATGAATGGTTTTTGTGCATCCACGTGTGACATTAGAATCCTCTGACCATGGATCTCCCCATTTTCCATCATGACATGCAATCAAAGTGAATAATTTGTATAAGACAAAGATAATAAGCTACCTCTCACAAAACAATAAAATGAAATACATTATATAGCACCATTTTCGATTGTACGAAATTTCCACATAATATTAATGATCCTCTTTATCTAATCATGATTAATAGATTATATCCCCATTCAAGTTCACTTATTAAATGTAGGAACACGCACCTCAACATAATCTTTCAAGTTTGCTTCACACTCTCTACAATCAAGGGTGTGTTAGTGACCAACACCACTTGAGGTCACACATTATTATGTTATCAAAGACTAAAGTCCATTAAGAAATTTATGAATATAGCTAGAATCCTAGATGTTACATGTAATGTTCTTTTAGTCTTAGCATCAAAAGTATAATTGCAATAGAGGAATGTTGATATTATGCTAATAGGTCTCCTACAATGAATGCATAGGAGCATGTTACCTAGTCCATATACCTTTTTTCTCTCCACTTATCTATGTAGAGATCATACCCTCAAGTGTTTTCAAAGAAAATATAAGATAAACATAGTAGATTCTAAAATGTGAAGATGCTTAAGTCGTTCCACAAAGTGAAAGTAAATAAAAATATCTTTCGTTGAACCATCAAATATAAAAATAAAACAATAATAATTATGGACAACACATTGAGTGCCTAAAGCATAACCAAATCCATATATTAAGCTTAATACCATATGTTTCTCAAATAAACATGATAAAATATGAACAAAACGTTTTTTACTCAACAAAGGTCTTTAACTTTAACCCAAACCCTTGAATCAATGGAAATCGGATGAAACCAATGTTGGATCATGTTGTCATTGATGCCAATGGTTTGATTGATTGATGTCAAGTGATTGATTGATGTCAAAGGATTGATTGACTGATGATTTATGTAATATAATATGTATTGTCCTTGATGAGAATGCATAAATGAAGATGGATCAATGAGTTGTCATTGATACATGATGAAGATGGATCGATGTGGTTCCATTGGCATATGATGCATTGTTGGAAAAATGTATAGATGACTCATTATTGTCTTATCATGATTTATAAGGTGCACAAATGGATGAACTCCAAAGTGGTCCCCTTATGGTGAAAGCCCTCATGGGAAGACACTTTACAGATTGAGTTATCCTAGAAGAATGGTCGGAGGACCCATGCTTGTATGAGGAATAACAAGATGAAGATCAAGGAAATTGTTGGTGAAACTATCCTAGATGGATAGTGCTTGTCATGCCGTGCTTGTCATGCCATTTCTGGTGGTATGTGGAATGTCACATAACTCCTCTTGGTTTGAGAGTTATGGCCTTACGAAGATGAAGGACCCTCACATGAAGGATTGAAGCCCCCAAAGTCAAA
>CBVK0101740389.1:0-19513 GCA_900067695.1 Picea abies | reverse complement strand
TTTTTTAGCATGGGATCATGGTGGATCCTATGAAGGTTGAGGAAATACTTTGATTTCCTTCCCATGCAAAATCCAACAACTTCAGGGTTTACAGGGGAAGGATAAATTCCTACATCATTTAGTATCCAACTATGCAAATATAACTAAAGTTTCATGCATCTTTTGAATAAGGACACTTCGTTCATATGGGATGAGCAAGCCCAGGAATCCTTCAATGCTCTTAAGAAATCCTTGGTATCAACACCTCTATTGAAGCCCCCAGACTATAGTAAAGAACTTTTTATTTACATAGCCACGTTCAAAGGGATGGCTGGTATGGTTCTTATTTAGGAGGATGAAGAGCTCCATGAGCACATTATCTACTACCTTATCCGAAACCTATTTGGTCCTAAGCTCAAGTACTCCCATGTAGAGAAGCTAGCCTTAGCCGACATACATGTGGTTCATATATTACATCACTATATATTGCTCTACAAACTATTGTGGTTGTGGATATCAATCCATTTCAATATCTCCTTACCAGGCGCATCATTGGAGGAAAATATAATAAGTGGATTTTTATTTTTCAAGAATTTGATCTCTATTTTTCCTCAACGAAATCCAAGAAATTGCTAGTTTTTATGGAACTGATGTCAGACTTCCCTAGACTCGCTGAGGATATTTTTCATGATGTTTCTTTCACAGATGAGCATATATTCCTTATCTCATCTTCGGACCCCTAGTATGGATATATTTTAATCTACCTTCAAACGATGAAGCTCCCCCAGCGTCTGTTGAGAGACGACCAACGAAATATATGTCATAATGCTAAGAACTACCATATTATTGGTGACACTTTGTATCGTCAAGGGTAGATAATAGTTTGAATCATTTTTTGACTCATGAGAAGGTTGATTCCATTTGTAATGAATTTCAAAGTGGGGCATGTAGTGGTAATTTATCAGGTCTTGCAACAACCCAAAAGATGTTGCGAGCCAGTTATTTTTGTCCGCCAATTTTTAAAGATTGCATTGAAGCGGTCAAGAAGTATCATCCTTTCCGGGTGTTCTCCTAGACAATGTGATAGCACTCAAACCCTATTAACCCAGTCATTATCGTCGGTCCCTTCACTAAGTGGGGGGTAGATTTCATGAACTACATCCCAACCTCGGTTGGGGAGAGCCATCATATTATTCTTGCCATGGAGTATTTTACTATATGGGATGAGGAAATGCCTACCATTAAATCCAATGATAAAAATACAACATTTTTCATATTTAATCGGATTATAGCCTAGTTTGGAGTCCCAAAAGAGATTTTCATTGATCCTAGAAGTCACTTCCAAAATGAGACAATGACAAGGTTGGCATCGGAATTGGGTTTTATTAACAATCATTCTTCCCCTTTTTATCCCTAAGAAAAAGGAAAACTAGAGGCAGTGAATAAATCTATAAAGACCATTTTGAAAAAAACTGTCGAGAAGAGTAAATCTAACTGACATGTGATGATTTACCCTACACATTGGGAATACCAAACCATGTTAAATACTTCCAATGGTTTCTCTCTGTTTCAATTAGTACTCTACATGGAGTCAATTCTTCCTATTGAATATGAAATCCCTTTCTTTAAATTGGAAATCGAGCTCCTACCTAACACGACCGATATCGAAGAATGCATTCTACACCTAGAGCACCTGGATGAGAATCATAGAGATGCCTCTGGGACTATCGAAGAAAATAAAAAACATGTTAATATCAAGTATGATAAGTTTGTATGTCCCTGACAATATGCTGAGGGTGAATTGGTCCTCCTTTATGACCAACCCAAGGAACCACTAGAGGCCAGAAAGTTCAACCCCATGTGACATGGTCCTTATATCGTGTAATGCATCCTAGAGAAAGTATCCTACGAACTATAATATTATGAGGGGAATGTGTTGGATGAGCCCAGAAATGGGATCTACCTGGAAAAGGTATTACACTTGAGCCTTCAAGCTCAGGCATGACCTTTGTATATTAGTGTATCTTAATGTATATACTTATTTTTTTTCCTCTTTTGCATCATCAACTTGCTTATTGAGCTTTCCCTTGGTTGGTATATGTCAATGAAATCTTTGGTATACTTAGGATTCACGGATGGTTCTAGTCATCATATGCAGAACATCAATTCCACTACTTCGGTTATCTATTCATCTGAGGTACAAATGGTGTCATCCGATGGAATTTGTCTAGACCCATCAATGAATAATTTGGTTGAGTATAGTTCCATTATAGAGTTTTTACACGATACCATTTCACATGGTGTTTGATCTTTAGAAGTTCACGTGGACTCCCAATTAGTTGTATTTCAGTTGAACAACAATTACAATTTGAGAGATCCTAATTTACTCTGAAGATTCCTACAGGTACATCTTTTGGAAAGATACTTTTATTTTCTTACTTATAATCACATCCATAGAAGTTCTAATCAAGTATCTGATGCATATGATAATTACATTTTATAGAAGTTCTAATCAAGTATCTGATGCATATGATAATTACATTTTATATTTTCATTTGTCACATAAATAAGTAAAGAAAAAAGACATTCATACATTCATCCATTGTAACATATATAAGTAAATATGAAGACCAATTATTTTTCTATATTTCATCATTTGAAGTCCAAAAACTATGGTGTCATAGTACAAAATTGGGCTCATTCCCTCAAAATACATATACGGTCGGTACATCGCATAACCATGGAATCTAATCTTATGGTGTCAGATGTGTGTCATGATAGCACACTATGCAATTTTCAAGATGTCTGAATAGTCTCACCCACACAAGGGTTACACTCACCACCTGTCTCTGCATCGCATCTGGAAGATCCTTTACTTGGACCATAGGAATCATGTGCATCAAATAGGACAGGTTTCCCTACACATTCTAGAGAACTCTCTCTTCTTCCCTGCCTACTATCTCATCTCCTGATCCCCTACAACAATGTTGTGGGAACCCTTCTTGTCTTCATGGACCTACATCTGCGTAAGAAAATAATTGTTAATATGTGACACCATACAAAAATATTTTCATTTTCATTTTTCCTTTATCAAATTACAAAGAACAAAAAAATGAAATATATAAAAACCAATTGTCATCAATCTCTCCAAAGGAGGATCCTAGTGGTAATGGCATGTGTTGGACCTCTAATCACTTTTTATACTTCTTGGTATCACCCAGGTTGATATCTAAATAGGTTTCCAACAAAACTCTCTAAAACTATCAGCCCTCCTGGTCTCTTTGAATGGTTGGTCATGCCCTTTGGCTTAACAAATGCACCAACAAGTTTCATGAGGTGATGGATGATGTATTGAGACCCTTCACCAAATATTTTGTGGTGGTGTATTTGGATGACATCCTCATCTTCAAAAAAAGTTGGGAGGAGCACATGCGACATATTCAACAAGTTTTGAGCACTCTGTGGCAACACAAGCTATATGCCAACTTGGAAAAATTCTCTTTTGGCGTGAACATGGTCCAACACTTGGGCTACATTATTGATGAGCATGTTTTACATGTGAATCCAACTAAGATCTAAGTATTTCATGACTAGCGAGCCTCGACCACACTATCGAAGCTTCGAATCTTCTTGGTACTGGCCAACTTCTACCGACGGTTCATGTTGGTATTATCCCATATTGCATGGTCCCTCAACCAAGTGACCAAGGGTGGTGGCAGGGAAACGTTCATGTGGGGGAACGAACAACAACAAGCATTCGATTATCTGAAGCATCGCTTGTGCTTGGCTTCAATACTCTCCTTTCCCGATATGTAACAACCATTTGAGATTGAGACTCATGCATATGACTATGTTGTAGGAGCAATTCTCACTAAGCACAGTCATCTAGTGGCATACCATAGTGATACACTCTCAGATATTGTCCAGAAATACCCCACCTATGAAAAGTAAATGTATTCCATTGTACATGCCTGTCGTCAATGGAAACATTACATTATGGAAAAGGATATGATCATCCACACTAATCAAAAGACCCTGCAGTTCATATAGACACAAGGGAAATTGCAAAATGGCCACAATTAGAAGTGGTCCACCTAGCTGCAACAGTTTCATCTCAACATCAAGTATAAGACAAGGATCTCAAATTGTCTCGTTGTTGGTTTGTTTCTCTTTGAGTTATAAATTTAACATGACTGACCGAGGTTTAGGTCTACTAGGGATCCAATAAGCCTCTAAAACTATCAGCCCTCCTGGTAAACCAGAAGGCAACACAATACACAGAGTGTACTACGCAATCTCACTCAACATATTTCTCTGGGTGACTGTAGAGCTCAAGTTTGTGTAGCCTAGGAAAGAGTGGATATCTTGGATTTGATTGATCTTCTTTAGGACTTAAATTGGTTATTCCTTCTATTACGCCTTAATTTTCATTCATTTGTTAAGCCTGTTCATGCAGTCTAATATATTTAACTAAACCATTCATCCATCCATTCATAACTAAACCCTGAAATAAGATAAATATACAATAAAAAAATACACAAAACAAGTTTTACTATGGTTCACCCCCTCCTGGGATACGTCTACAAATATATGGCTTCTCTTCTCTTTTATTAGGTTTGCTGCAAAATATGGCTCTTTGCACACTACATCTTTGATCATACAATCATGGAAAAGGTTCAACAACCTCTATGAGGTAGAATAGATCAAACCAGGCTCCTTAGCCTATGATATAACCCTCAAAATATGGACTACTTGGCTCTTCTACAACTCAACATCTTACAAAAATATATCAGAACTACAATAGTCAAAGTAAACTAGTATCTAAACTAATCAAAACCAACAAGAATGACTTGGAAACCTGGACCTATACCTCCTAGGTTCTTATTCATACTATTTCACAAGATCATTAGTTGTTACAATATCTTACCAAAACCCTAACCCTAACATTGTTATGCTTTCCTACCTACATGCCTTGCATTCTTTCCTCCTTTGCATACATATTTCCTTTGCATGTGTTGCTTTTCTTGCTAGTTGATCTTCTCCAAAATTGGGCCTTACCTTCCAAAAAATAGTCCTTTCCTCAACATATGCATGCACCCAATAGGCCCCCAACACTAACATGTGGCTCATCCCCAGCCCCCTAGGTAGTGTGTGCTCCCTTAACAACCTCTGCCAAGCTGTGGAACTTGTCCTTCAATTACTTTCTTCTTTCTCTTATCTGCACATATTTTTCTATTAGCGCTTCTAGTTCATGCATTGTTATTTCCTCCTGCATTAGCATTGATTTCAAATATGACTGCAGCTTCTTCATATCTTGAGTACCCTTCATGTGCTCTTTAATGATCATTGTTTGTTGCCTCTATTTTAGGTCTTGTATGGCTACACTCACTCTTTCCTCTTATTGGTCCCATTGTTGGACTTGTTTTTCCTCTTCTAGCGTTGTCTAGAGCTATGTGGATCTATTAAACAATTCTTCTACTATGCTTGCTTGTTTCTCCATCTCAACCATTTCAATTGCAGCTTCTTGTTTCCTTTTTTCTCTAACCTTTGGAAGAGTCGTAGGGTTAAGCATTTCCTTTAGTTCATTGATCTCATGTCTATATTGATCAATGGTTTGTGCAATGAGGTTGATCTTCTCCTCTGTACTTCTCTCTGATGCTTACACATTGTTTGGGATGAGGTTGTATGTCATTGTCAATCCCCACTCTAATATGTCTGTGCATTCTTTCTCTTCCTCCTTATCTATGGTCAATTAGTCGCATGTTACGTTTAGCATCTCTGTGACCCCTCCACCCACCTATAAATTTTTCACATCTGTGCGGGCCCTAGACTGCACTTCTTGCATGACACTGGCCTAAATGTATAAGGCCTTTGTAGGTATGTGTGCCATGATCAGTTCCACTTTCTCTCCTTATTCTATGGGTTTCTGTGTAGTCTCCTAATCAAATATGATCATTTCACACGTAACCAAGAATGTTTCCCTTTCCTAGATGAAAAACTGTACAAATTCTTCACCTTCTTTCTATGCAAGTGGCCTCTATGTCCTTTCCTATTGATGCATGAAGGCCTATGATCCTACCTGGCTCCATATTTGTTGTATATTTTCATGGACCTCTAGAAACTTGGCCATGATCTCTTCTTGTTGTGCTTCTGCAAATCAAACCACTTCTTCACCTCGATCTTGGACTTTGTCTACGACTAGCTCTACATCATCCTCTGTTAGGGTGCCTAGATCTTATGTCTCATATTTTCTTTTATTTCGCACTTATTTTTCCTACACGGGTTTCCTTATTGTCTGCGAGGGCTATGCCTCACTCGTTGTACCTCAAGATCCCTCTTCTAAAGACTGTGTAGTATCTTTCTTTCCAGTTTGTAGCCATCTTTCTTTCCTTACTATGGTGGGGTGTCCTCCTCGATCGTTTTGGTATTGTGCTTCTCCCACTTGGTTGAGTTTGCAATGAATTTGTTCTAGTATTATTAGTCGAGCTACCTGTTCTGGTTCATGATCTTGCTTCGTCCTTATATTTAGGTTTAGAGGATTATTTTTGTGCATGTCCTCGTGGTTGTTTTTTCTACTGGTAGTTTCCACTACACAAGTTAGTCTTTGATAATCCATTCAACTTCCTCTTTGGTGACACAGTACTTCATCTTCAACCACACCTTCTTGGGATCCCTTGTGGCTTGGATCCATACATGATTCTAGGATGCCTTGAATTTGGCTATCCCCTCTGTATCTTATGATACCTCCATTGGTACATGCCGCACATTCGTTATGTGTTGTTGGATGTCTTCTACCAACATGGAGAAGACTACATTATTGGCCTGTTGCATCATGTTTTCATTTTCCTACAATAGGGACTCGTATTTTTCCATGTAGCACTCTCCCATTCTTTCCAAAAATGTCAAGAATTTGGGCTCCTACCACCCTTCCAGTGCTATCAATATGATTAACCATGAATAATGGAACTCAGTTCCATTATCCCATGCATCATGACAATCTACTAAAAAATGTTTTAGTAGGTACGATGCCTAGATGAACATAAATCCCTTCGCACACTACATGACCACTGCAATAACTTCTGTTGGCACTTCCTCTCTGTGACATTTCCTCAACAACTTGCATTCCATCATCTTGCTAGAAAACATTCTCACATTTTTATTGATTTATTTGATGGAAATGCCTATGTTTCCCCGAGTAGTGTCAAACTACGATTTAACCTACTCTTCCAATTCTTTTTCATGCGCCTTGTTCTCTATGTATTCTTTGGGCTACACACCATCTTTGGGGATTCCTATGATTTTGGAAATCAATTCCACATCAATCTACATTGGTCTCTCCATCCATAGGATGTCACCATGGACATGATCGACTAGTTGTTTGAAACATAGGCAAAGCTTCTTCCCATGCCCAAAATTTGGGATGTCTAATAGATTCATAATGCATGAATTGTAGAGCCTAGTGATCCATTGCATGGGATCTAGTATGGTTTATCGAGGGGTCCAATTTCCCCTGTGTTTATGAGATAGTTATCCTTGGCCAATTCTGGAAACTTGGCCACATCACGCACGTCATGGTCATTGTACCTAATCTTAGGTACCTTTCCTAGCATGTCATCCACAGTGATGACTATGTTTTGGGGATAAGAGATTTGAATCTCCATGGTGTCTGGTGTCTTTCTTCTTTTTCCCCATAGAAGATGTGCTTGCCTCTACTGCGTCTACATCTTCTTCCTCCTTTCGAAACTCTGGTCAGTCAGTGATGTCTTTGACCAATACTTCCTCTTGTTCTTGGGACTTCCAATCCCATCATTTCATCAATTTTTGCAGGCATCTTAGGATGAGGGTTTTAAATTCCATTCTAAGCCCCATAGCTCTACCCTATTTCTCCTTATTGTGTTGTGGGAGTATCTTCCTCGACTTGCATTGGGATAATTAAGTCTAGGTCTGAGGTGGAAACATCCTCCATATTGACCACATTCTCTGGTTGTTGCATTATATCATTGTACCTTTGGCCCTGCCAAGTACTCCGAATAAACTGTCCTAGTGCACCAACCTTCGATGGAGTCATCTTCTCTCAAATTCAAAAACTTACTTTCTCTTTCATAAATTGATAACTAGGGCACATATTATTATTTTTCTCTGGGATCCAAATTCACTAAGTGTTGAATAATTATATGTTTTCCACCTTTTATAGAGCTGTTCATATTCACTTTTCACTTTTCGCATGCATTTGCGCCGACTTCAACTTTTTACTATGCATTGTTTTCTTATATTTGTCACGTTAATTACTATGCGTGACTTTTCTTTTCCAGTATTTTTGTATTTATTTATTTATTTTTCCCTCTTTTTCTCCTTTTTATTTCCTTTTCTCATTTTCTTGTTCTAGTATCTCCTATAGTACACTATGTACATGTATTTTCTTACCGTGTTGTAACTTTTAAGCATTAGGTGGTTAATTGTCCCTGTATAGTTTCATTCGACTCTTGTTGATCATTCCTTTCAGTTATGTTCCTGCTATATCCTTGGGTTGCACAGATCCCCCATCTGTAACAATTTTCACTTCATAGGACCCTAGCTAATGCATTCTAAATTTGAAAGGATGTTGAAAAAATTTACTTTCATAGAGTAAGACTAGGTCTCCGTCCCTGAAACTCTTCCTCTTGATATGTCTGTGATGTCATGATTTGTCTCTTGCTTTTTTTACTTCTTGGTGAAATCTTTCCAGAATCCTATCCTCTTACATATCCATTAGTTTATTTAACCTCTCATTTACTATGCTTCTTTCTGTCATGTTGGTAATTATTTCTATGCACAGAATGGTACTATAAATTCTAATGGTACTACTTCTTCATTCCCATACACCAATCTGAATGGTGTCTACCCTTTCAAATTCTTACATGTGGTATTGTATTCCCATAGTACTTCCAATATTTTCAAGTCCTAATCATCCCTATTGACATTGCAGATCTTTTTCATACCATTCTCCAAGATTTTATCGAAAGGTTCTACTATTCCATTTTCTTGAGGATGGTATGGTGTAGTCTTCTAGTGATAGACTTCAAACTCCTTGGTCATATCCTTGATAGTAATTTTGATAAATTGAGTACATTAGTCACTCATCAAAATTCCTGGACATCCAAATCTGGTGATCACTTGCTCAAACAAGAAGTATGTTGTTGTCTTGGAATTGTAGTCTTTGACTAGTTCTACTTCTTCCCATATTTTTAAGTATGTTGTCACAGTAATGATATATCTAGCTCTTGACCTTCTTGCTGGTGGATGAATTTTTCCAACAAAGTCTATTTGTCATTTTTCAAATACCTACAAAGTTACTTTTGGTCTTAGGGGAATCTCATCCCTTCTGTTAGGTTTTCGAACCCTTTGACAAACATGACATGTCTGGCTATATTCTTTGGCATCTATGTGAATTGTTGGCCACCATAATCCTCCACACAATACCTTATGAGTGATATATTTTCCTACATAATGTCCTCCAACTATTTCCTCGTGAGCTTCTGCCAAAATTCTAGGCCTTTCATGCTCTAGTACACACCTTCTCAAAATGTTGTCTAAACCCATTTTATATAGGTGTCCTACAATCAATTGATAGTCTGCATCTCTAACTACCAAATTTTTCTTTTTCAGAGTGCTTAAATCTTATGGCACAATCCTTGTACTTAAGTATTCAATAATATTAACAAATTATTCATCAACTACTTGTACTGAAAACAACTGTGCATCAGAGAATTTGTCTTCCAAGTTGGTAGGTTCCTCTCCATTAGTAACCCTTGACAGGTGATCAGGTCCTACATTCAACTTCCCTGGTTTGACTATCACTTTAAAATTGAATTCTTGAAATAACAATAGCCATCTACAGATCCTCCCCACCAACACTGGATTGTTGACTAAGTATTTGAGGGTTCAATGATCTGTGAACATTTTAAAGTGTTTCCCCAGTAAATGGTGCCTAAACTTCTAAAGTGCATATACCATGGGTAGGCCTTCTCTTTCTATGGTGTTTTAATTTTGCTTTGATTCTGACAATTTTCTTCTTGCAAAGGCTATCATATGGTCTAAATCTCCTACTCCTGGTTGTGCCATAATTTCTTCAAGTGCTATGGATGATGCATCTACATGTACATGCAATGTCTTTTCCCAATATGGAAATACTAGGATAGGTCTTGTGACCATATTTTATTTTAATCTGTCCAAACCTTGTTGAAATTCCTCATTCCACTGAAATATTATATCCTTCTTTAAAAAAATTTCCATTGCTGCAGTAATATGCACATACCCCTTTATAAATTCCTTATAATAGCTCATATGTCCCAGTGTTGCTCCTAATTGGCACACTGATTTTGGTGGTGGTAAAATGACAATGACTCCAATCTTAGTAGGATCCACTAGTAAACCTTGTTTACACACTATATTTCCCAACAATATTAATAAAGGTGTCCCAAAAATGCACTTATTGATATTCAACGATATCTAGAATTTCCTACATATTTCCAACATTAGCCTTAATACTTCCACATGGTGCTTTAATAGACTATATACAGTCCATTCATCCATATATACTTCTAAAAACTAATGTATGAATTCCTTAAAACAAGCTATGACTACTCTTGAAAATATGGTTGGTGCATTCTTTATCCGAAATGGCATGACTGCGTACTGGTAGGATCCCCATTCTGTATTAAAAGTAGTCTTATGCCTATCTTCTGAAGCTATTTTGATCTAATGGTAACCTGAGAATCCATCTATAAATCAATATGCTTCTTGGACTCCCACATTCTCTAGGACTTCATCTGTGAAAGAGGTAGGAAAAGGGTCATGTAAGAAAGCATCATTCAATTTCTCAAGTCTACACAGATCCTCATCCCCCCTTATTTCTTTTCTTGGAATACCATCGGGCTTATCCATTAAGAGTCCTCTACTTTTTCTATGATACCAACTTCCAACATTTTGTCAACTTATACCTTTACTTTATGCTTATATGTTGGGTTTAGTGTGTAAGGTCTTGCCTCGGGTTTGAGAGTTATCTTCATTTATCCTAGCTCTCATGCTATGCCTTTCATCTCTATAGAGGTCGTTGGGAATAGGGCACTGTATTCTCACAGTAACTTTGTTATTATTTATATTGTTTGTTCATCCCAATATTCTCCAATAATTTCCATTTTAAGATTTTCATTTGTTCTAATGTTGACTTTCTTCACCTTTATTGGTGTAGAAAATAATTCTGACTCTAAATATGGACCTTCCACTTCTTGTTCTCCTTCAATTTCTGTAATATTAATGTTGTGTGGATCATCTTCATCTAGTGTCTCTTCTTCAACATGATAGCATGACAATAGTTCTTTGATTGTTTGTCTGTTCTATTGTTTATATTCTTTCATGAGTCTAATATATGGTTCATAAAAAAATATTACACCTTTTATCTACTTTAGTGTTGAATAAATGTTTGGGTTCTCATTTTCAAATGAGAAAATTACTACAAAATTCTTTTGTAATGATATCCATTCAGTAGTGCCTCTACACATATCCTATTCTACATACCAGTTTTGTGGAATTCCTTCTAATGTATGGATGAAGTGATGAGTTCATCCCTCTGATGGTGTCATCCTCCATTGTGTTCTACACTTCTCTAAGTGTTATGTTGGTTTTCCTTTCTCATCATACCTCGGCATTTTATTGCTTCCCTATTTTGCACCAAATCTAATGCATAGTAATCGATTACATTGATACCAGTCTTGAATTGTTTCTTTGTGAACACCCCACCATCTTGCAGGTGTAGCCTTGAGTGCCATATCTAGGGATAAGAGCCTCTTATTCTCTAATGCTTTGTCTTCATATTGTTTCAAAAATTCCTCCAAGTAATTTACCCCATGAAAACTAGGAGGTTCTCTTATCTCTGTACCTACCCATCTTACTGCATAGTCTATTCTTGTTCACCTTCTTGTGGAAAGTTCATGTAACTATGCTACCAATTATCCAAACATGTATTTGAATCAAAAGCACATGATGTGATGTGTCTCCATTTGAGCACTCCATTTGCAGTTGGGTTAAAATAATATTCTTTTCACGCAGTGGTTCTATACATTTGGTTTATTTCCTCTAAGTTAAGATAGGTGGGTTCTACAAACCTTTCTCCTTATGATGGATCTAATGGAACAATGACTCCATATTATCCTAATTCAAATGTCATTTTTATTTTATTGAAATTGATTATGGATTGGTTATCAAATGCCCAATCCAGTTCAAGCAATGTTGAATATGGTGTTGTTCCATATACTATATCTATCACTTCAAAGTATTCCTTAGTGCACACTCCATCCAAATCTATTGTCACACCTTTAAGTCTCCCAATTGGTAGAACTCTATGTTGATTTGATAATTTAAATTGGAGAGGTGAATGGCCTAGTTTGGGTTCTCCCATACACTACCATTTATTCTTGGGTAACAAATTTACTTTGGATCCTAAGTCCATTATAATATCCCTGTTGTAGGAAAATTCCCCTGCAGAAAGGTGAATATCCTCTTAGATTATAGACCTCCATTACAAAGACATAAAGATGCTAACATTAGACACTAAAATTCCTTTAAATGTAGTTAAAGTAGTCAAAGGGAGAAGAGGAAGAAAGTATGATGTACCTTTTTCTGAACTATTTCCTTGCTTAATCTAGACTTAATCTAATATTCAAGCTCCTTAATGATATCTGCAATCCAAAATACAGCAAGAAAACACAGACTTCCTACTCTACCAAGATTAGTTTAAACTAAATTTATCAATGACAGACAAGTATATGAAACCATACACAAACATGAAGGAAATAGGCCAAGAATATATTAATGAGAACATTACAAGGAACTTACAATTTGTAGATGCAGTTGCAACAACTGCTTCAATTCCTCCTTCTCTAACCCCTTGCTCAAAAGATCCACGATCAAAATAACAATAATTTTTCTTGATTACTCCTTTCTTTTCACCATGAGAATGCCTCCTTTTATAGGCTTTGATGGGATTAACCACCTTAGTCATATTTGGAATAAGTTGAGGATATGACTCCATCAGTTGTGGCATATCCCTCAGATGCAACCTAAAGCTTGGATTCGAGCCAAACCAACTTGGATCATCTCTAGTTGTCCTTAGAGATAAGAGGGATTTCTTCCCATGATTCTCTCAACCAATCAACACTACCTCAAAAATGGCAACAGAGCGTTGCAACTCTCCCTGATAGATAGATAGGAAGCACTAGCACTCCCTGCATATGAGTAGGGGAGCACTGATCTTCCAAAAGTTCGTTAATATGACCACTTCTCAAGGAAAAAAAAAATCTTAGCCTATCAAATGCTGTGGTTTCCCCTTCCAACATGTCCTAGAGGATGTATCAAGTGTTTCCATGGTGTCATTCACAATGCGACATATGTAGAACAAAAATGTGACATTTACAACACCCGTGAAAAAAATGTGACACTTGCAACACTTGTGACAATGATAATGTGACATTATCGAAGTGATGAATTTTTATGTGTAACAGATTTCCCCCCAAAGTGTGAAGTCACAAGATGAAAGCTGATGACTGAAGCACTTTGTAGATTTTTGAAGAAAGGGTATGGAGTTTGGAGAACCTGGTAGAAGATGCAAACAACCATCAAACAAGTGTTATCATGTTTTTCAAACCCAAGGCATGCATGCATATGCTTGAGTAATAAATAACTTAAGGTATGGCCACCAATTAAATACACTGCAAATCCATGATGATATTGACTAAGGGTATAGCCACCAAAGATACAATGTGTATCTATACCTCCATGACGTGAAATGATTGTATCCACGATAAATACACAGTGGAGCTATGAGATGATAAAACATAGCCACAAACCAATAAAATGTGGATCTATGTGACAATATTTATATCAATATGCTTATATGATCTCCTTCATAGCTTGGGAAAAATAGATAAGAGAGTGAATGCTTGACCCAAGGTCTTTGTACCAATCCCGATGTGGTACGAATCTAGCCATGTGAATAGATGTTTTGATGTTGAACATGGTAGAAACCACTTGATTTAGCCATGTGAATAGATGTTTTGATGTTGAACATGGTAGAAACCACTTGATTACCAGTCATTGAGGTAAATCATTAACAAGTGTGAGGGAAATCATCAGTGATATCAATGACTCCCAAGGTACTCTAGTACAATCTAGAGAATGTGAATAAATAAGATGAAGTCTAACATTCGTGGAATCATCTAACCAGAGTTCAATGATTTAAACCTATTGTCATAAGCGAGGAGGCCTATCATTGAGGAATGCAGGTCCCAAGGTACTAACTGGTTTCTAAGTCTAATTCTTGGATGATGTTTTCAAGTCGACAAGAAAATATGTGTTGAAGGAGGGCCTTGATGTATCCCCCGTCATCGACATGAAACTGACATAGGAAAGAAATGTAATATGGTGATTCGAATGAGTATGGAATGAAATGGGTATTGAAAATGGGAATTTGTGATGGTTGAATTTTGAGGTGGACACTTCCCTTGAACATTGAGGCATGACATGACTTGAAATCATAAACGTAATGGGGACCAAAACATAGTGCAACGGATGTTGTGAAATTTGTCGAGTGACCCAAGGGAGTGGGAAAACTCATAGGATTGGTTCAGTGCATAGGTTTAGAGAATTATACAAGTGTTCAAAATGAAGGTGAAAGAAAGTGGCATGTTCAAGGGCGACTATAAGGGTGACTTGCAACATTTATAACACATAACTTGACTTACTTTCTTCAATTTTTCCCCCATCCAAATAGATGAGTACCTCTTTTTTCTACGATCTTGAGGAGGATAACACATGCTCGATATAACTCACCTCTAGTAAGTGCCTCTTCCTTTTTTTAATGAAATGAAAGAAGTAAGAGTTTGGTCCCATATGGGCCCTTCAATGTGTGATTTTAGCGAGACCAGAGAAGGAAAACTTCATGGTTTTTCATGTTTAGAGAGTCTGAAAAGAACTTAAAGATGACTCCAAGGTTTTCCTTTTTCATAATTTTATTCTCCAAATTCTGAAAAAGAGATAAACTACTACTTAGGAGACACCCTTTCGAGACCTTTTTAATGAGTGTGAAAGGAAGCAAGATCACTCGATGATATTTTCATATTTAGAGAGTCTGAAAAGAGCTTAAAGATGATTTTGAGGGGTTCCTTTTTCATGTAACCTTTACGAGTGTGAAAAGTGATAAACATCTACTCGGTTACATTCTCATGTTTTTTCGAGCACGAGAAAGAAAAAATATTAAGCTCCTCAGTGTCACAAGTTTGTCGAAAAGATACTGCTTAAAAACCTAGAAATATAGACAATTTTGGGCCCAAAGCATTAGTAACTCCTCAAAATATTAAAAAACCAAAAAGAAACTTTATATTAGTAATAAATAGAAAAAATAAACCCTATCAAATAGTAAAATAGGTTAATAATTTCATTTACCAATTGATTTTTGTCAAATTCTTCTAGATTTGGAATTTTCACCTTTGGAGGGCAATTTTCGAGTTGTGAGTACGGGAGTTTCGTAGAAAAATTCCCCTACAGACAGGTGAATTACCTCTTGGATATTAGACCCCTATGACCAATACATAAAAGTGCTAACTTTGAACACTGACTTTCCTTTAAACATAGCTAAACTAGTCAATAGAGAAGAGGAAGGAAATATGAGTACCTTTTTACGAAGTTTGCCCTCGCTCAGTCCAAGTTGAGCTTGATCTCCAAGTGTTTTAATGAGTCCTACAATCCAATAAAAAATGAATACAAAGAATACCTTATATTCTACCAAGTTTAGTTTAAATCTATATTTATCCAAAAGACAAGCTCATGCAAATATACACAATCTTGAAGGAAACAAGCCAAGCACATGTATTAATGAGAAAAGAATAAGGTTCTTACAAAATGTAGATGTAGATGTAGCAAACTCACCAAGCTCTCCTTGTCCAACCCCTTGCTCGAATGAACCAAAATCAAAATGACAATACTTTTCACTGATTATTCCCTCCCTTTTCACCATGAGAATGCCTCCTTATATAGGATTTGAGAGGCTTAACCACCTTAGTCATTCTTGGGATAAGTTGAGGGTATTACTCCATCAGTTGTGGAACTTCCCTTATATCCAGCCTTGGAATTGGATTCGAGCCAAACTGACTCAAATATTCCTCAGTTGTATTTAGAGATAAATGGGATTCATCCCCAATATTTTCTCAACAGATTGACGCTCCTTCAAAGTGGGCCACAGAGCATTGCAATGCTACCTGTCAAAAGGACAAGGAGCGCTAGTGCTCATTGTAAGTGGGCAAGAGAGTGCTGATCTCCAAAAACACTTTTATGATGGTGATTTATCAAGGTAAAAGTTTGTACTCTTTGCCAAAAGATATATTTTTGTCTTCTAACGAATCTTAGAGGATATATCAAGTGTTATTATGATGTCGTCTACGATGCGACACATGAAAGACAACAATATGATTTTGTGACACTTGTAAAAAAAGTGTGACACTTGCGACACTTGCGATAATGAAAATGAGACATCATCAAAGTGAGTAATTTTAATGTGTAACAGGGAGCTGCAGTTGACTATTTTTCAGTTGTGTATGGACTAGTTTGGTCACCTTTCCTTTCCAATCATTTTTTACTGTTTAATTTTTTGTTTTAGCTTATATTTAGGGTCTTCTGGGCTTCTTGGAAAGCCCTAGGAGCTGAACCAGATTGACGCTCCCTCAAAGGGATGAGGGGAGCATCGATCGAGATATAAATGCCCTGGTGCACATGCCTAGGGAGTTCTAGTGCTATGTGGGCTAACTTAAGGGAGCACTGGCGTAGAACCAAAATTTGTTTTTGTATTTTGGGCTAAAAAGACACAAATTTCTCCAATAAAAAAATGATTAAAAATGTTTAATTAGTTGTATTTTCATACTTCACTGGTCATATAGCCATGATAGAGTGTAAATAGAGTGAGCACAAGTTCAATGACATTTCCTCTTTACAAATCCCTCAAGCAAGGACAACTTTGTGAAATTGTTGTCTACTCAAGTACTTTAAACTCCCGAATATGAGGAAAGAGGTACTATTACTTGAGTACCTGATGATTTTGTGGGATTATTCTGAATGGGAGCTTCGCATTGGGTCACACATTCTCGATATTGAGCTTGATGATGCATACTTTTTGATAGGCCTCTCCTATCCTTCTTTATAAACATCGGGAAACTCCTCAGCCAACTGAGGCACATGTTGTTGAGCACTATATACCAGGATCTTGATTGGTCCGTGGGAGAATCATGATCAAATATGTGAGGGAATTGGCACTTAGATCGATTTTATTCTCCATAACTAAATTGACGAGTAGTAACAGGGCTCATCTAGATTCAAAATCCCAAATGTCATATGATTTACAATGTGTATATCCCAGGTTGTTTAACTGGAGCACAGGGTTCCTTCAGAATGTGAAGGAATAGATATCAAAGTGCAAGACAAGTAGGAAGAAGAAATTTGGATATGGCTCTTTCCCAGTTTCGTTCTTCTTGTAGTGATTCCCCCAGATGCATCTGTAGGTTGCATTGATAGCACGTCATGCGACTAAGCCACAGATGGAGAGATGGAACAGTTTGTCCTCGAGATTGGGGAACGAGCCCTAAACATTTAGATTTACAATTTATTTCTTCACTTGGTGGAGGATAAAACTTGTTTTAATCAAGGACTTTCCTTATGCTGGAGTGGATTTTTGGGGTAGTGTAGACTTGGTGCTCCCCAAAGGCATTCAGTGGGACATGTCAGGTACAAGACTAAACCTTGTCATGTATTTTTGTTTTATATATTTTATATTGGTTTTTATGTGTACAATGGGGGATCTAAATATGTTTTTGTTTCATCATGAAAACAAAGGCACATCACATCTGGTGGAGATTTCGACACTCAGACATCGTGCAGATGCCCAAGTAGAAGCGGAGAATGAGGTTACTTTGGGAGGAATTTGGGAGGTTGAGAGTCTCTGAGGTTTTACCATGGGTGTCCCACCTCTCAAGAGGTGACACATGCCTCTCCATTTGTAAAGACACACAATTTGAGTTACTGAGAGTCTGAACCACTTACTTCGATGAGTGGCTCATGCAGTAGTGTGCTTCAGGGAGCACAAAGTGATACAACAGAATGACTAGGATCCTCAAAATATTTTGTAGTCTTTAATGATGATTTCATGGGCATAAGAACCTTGATTGGTTTCCTTATTTGTACCTTTTGATGATGTATTTTAAAAAAAAACTTTTACTATCACTCATTTATATATATATCCAATTTTTGTGGTGCCTATTGATGTTAGAATTTATCTTATGTGATTATTTTTATGTATATCTGATTCATGTCCTTTTACAAATGTTTTATCTATGCACAAGATACCAATCCAATATGTAATTAGATAATGAATATAATGTTGTGTTGATTTCTCTCGATATATGTCTATACTGTATTATTTCAAATGATATTTCAAGACAGATAACTCTTAGGTGGAGACGTAGTAAGATAGATTTGTGAATGGAATAATCTCGATTAAGTTGTTAGACCACAAGTTGAGAGTGTAGGTTAATAATCAGATGAGTTATACCTAGATATGAGGATTCAGTTAAGATTCTAATGATGACATGATATTCTAACAATTTATTGGTTTTTTATCCCAAGAAAATTCCTCCTGAACTCACCAACTCACCAGGGTGGTAAATGACCCGATTTGTAGAAGCAATGTTCTGAGTGTGTCGACTAGCACCATCCACAAACCCCAAAATAATGAGAAAGGGAGATGTCATCTACACATGCAATCATAAGAAAAAGTATAAACATCGAAGACAGAACTCGTACATGCAAGAGAAAAGACACACTAAATAAAAAGTATATAGTACAATAGTGTACAAATCACACATGCTAGATGTTCTATTCATAGTACTTCTTGAGGTAACTCCCATTTTGGGGCTCCTCGAGAGATATTCCATCATATTTGACTAACTCATAGGCACCTCTATGTCATACACGTTTTATGATATAAGCTCCATGCCACAAAGGTTCTAACTTCCTTGTCCCCAACTTATCATGAGCTTGGTCATAAATGAGGACTAAGTCTCCTTCTGCAAAAGCTTATCATGAGCTTGGTCATAAATGAGGACTAAGTCTCCTTCTGCAAAAGAACAAGGTTGAATGGATTTTTCATATTGACTCTTTATTCATTTTTTATATGTCTCATTAATGAGAGCATCATCACAATGTGTTTTTTCCAAATTTGTTAAATACAATAATCATTTTTCTTCATTAGAGGTATGAGGAAAGAGTTCAACGACGATATTCAATGAAGGGATCTCACACTCGATTGGTAACACCGCTTCTACACCATATACCAACTGGAATGGAGTGAAACCAGTTGCAGTTTTCACAGTGCAGTAGGCCTAGAGTATGGAGAAATGTTGAAGGTTCCAAGAGGATTTGTTTGTCTCCACCATGTATTGGAGCATGGTATTTAGGA
>CBVK0101740350.1:0-23931 GCA_900067695.1 Picea abies | reverse complement strand
TCATTGCCAACTCTTGAGAAAATTTCAAGGGTGATTGCAACTGGTTCTACGGCTGCAACTACAATTGCAACTAGTACTGCAACTACAACTTAGGGTTTTATGAGGAAACCCTAATTTTTCAAACTTCAAGTTTTGAAATTCTGATCCAGGGAATAGATGTGTTGGGTTGAGGCGAGTATGCCGGTGTAGTCAGAATTTCGAAAATCCATCTTTTACCCCCTCAAACTTGATCTGCGGATTTTTGGATTGGTGCTTCTAGTTTTTCGGGTACTTCTGGTACTCTGGTACTTCTGGTACTTCTGGTACTCTAGTTTTCTAGTTTTCTGGTACTTTGTGAAACTAGGGTTTCACTTTCCAGGAGATCTAGCCACTTAAAATGTGTGTTGAAGGTGCCAAAATGATCCTTGGGGGAGGGCGCAACTTTCTAGGTGGTTTTGGAGTTGAAAATCTTCACTTTTACAAAACCTTAATTTTTGGGTACGGTAAAAGTGACGTTTTTCCTCTTGTGAAATATGCTTCCTTCAGGTTGGCTTTGATACCATGTTAATGTTTATGCCATTATTATAGTTATTTTCATTTCAATAGATAATAGCAACATAAGAACAAGATCACTGAGAAATACACATCCACAAGAGACATAGCATTTATCTTGGGAAACCCTCTAGGGGAAGAAAACCCAGCAAAAACTTCCTTATCATAAATTGCTAATACAATGTTAAGAGATAACTCAAACCAATACAGATAGTCCTCTCCAAAAGATGCACCACTCTTCTCCCTCTCTCCAACTGGTAAGTTGCAACTTGCCTCTTAAGAATGAGCAAGTGTGTTGTGTGATAAAGTGTAGCCTCTCTATATATATAAGTCTGGCACGCGTGAAGGGTCTTCACTGGCAGGGTCGACCTCTCACTCTGGGTGGGTAAAACCACCTTTATTATATTTCTGGGTCTCAATAATAACTTTTGGGGTCGACTTCTTATTCTATCAATTACAATTGTCTGTTGACCAATCCGCAAAAGGGGATTTGGTCCTAATACAATTACTGACATGATTAATCCACAATGGGGATTAATCCTATAAATAAAATAACAATAATAATAATAATATTCTTTGCAGTTACATTATTTCAAAAATACCACGTCTTAGAGAAAGTGGCTTCAGCAAACCACCTTCTTGCCTAGATGTATCTCTGAAGGCACTGCACATCTATGTTCTCAATACTTGGATCTTATCTAGAATTGTCATGGTGATAACACCAGGAAATTAGGAGAGATAAATCTGATGTATATATGGAACCAGAATGGTTCATATTTTTCATGAGTTGTTGAATTGTTAGCCTGATAATTTTTTATGGCTAGACATTTTGCACAATTTACAACAACTAGATTAGATCAGATCAGTCTAGAGTCCATAGGAATGGAAGAGGCATAGGGGAATTACAGTCAACAAGATGAGAGCATAGGGATGGATGTCCATTTGGGAATTGAAGGAACAAACTCCAATGGACATGGAGAAGAAAGGAATGAAAACATGAATATGGTTGAGACCATTAAAAATTTGCAAAAAGATGTCCAAAGCCATAAGTTTGATAATGAAAGGCTTGTGAGAGCCAAGGAGCAACAAGATGACTTCAACATGAAGTTATTGGAGGGCTTGAAAATAATAGAAAAGAAATTGGTTAAGGAGAGTGGCTCAAGAAAATTTGGAAGTCACAAGCCTTCAGATGAGAAAAGAAAAGCAAGAAGTGTTAGTAGACACCACCAACATTCCCCAAGGCATTCCAATAATAGAGTAGGCAACAACTCAATTATATCCCCTGTCAGAAGGTATAAGAGGTTTGGGGTGGATGAGCTGTGAGGAGAAATGAACAAAATCAAACCTCCTACATTTGTTGGTGAGCACAAGAAGGATGAAGATGAAGAAACATGGTTGTTGGGCATGAGAAAGTATTTTCAATTGCATAATTATTCTTCTCATGCAGAAGGTATAATTTCTATCTATCAACTCAAAGGAAAGGCCTCCATGTGGTGGGATCAACTTGTGCAGGTGCAACACATTAAAGAGAAACATGTTACTTGGAGGGAATTCAAGAAGTATTTTGAGAAGGAATACTTGACTAAGAGATAGTATTACAAGAAAATTAAAGAGTTCTTTGAAATCAAGCTTGGAAGTATGACCATAGATTAATATGAGAGAAGGTTTCTAGAACTGCTGAAATATGTCTCTTTCATCAAGGATGAGATAGTCAAAATTCAAAGGTATTTGAGTGGAATGCCATCATTCATCAGTGAAAAAATATAGTATGATGATCCCAAGACATTAGAAGAGGCCATAAGGCGAGCTAAATGCCTATATGATCAACATAAAGCAATGCCAACTTTCCAAAAGGCTTGGGAAGACAATAAGAAATTCAATATGGATTAGAGGAAGAAGGGAGATAAGCCACCATTCTTTAGAACTAATCCACAAGGACAAAAAATGCCTAAAGAACCCATAATGATTGACACAGGGAGTCAAGGGCCAAGACAACCACCTATTCACTGTTGGAGCTATAAAGGAGATCATAGGTTCAAATATTGTCCTCACAGAGGTGAAAAAGGTAGGGTTGCTCACAATGTATAACAAGCTGAAATAGTGGAGGACATGGGAAGATATGTGCCAAGGATTTATGCAGACCTGGACAACAAGAAAGAAAAGTATCAGTCCCACATGATTGAAGTGGAAGGTATGATCAACAACCAAACATTTGCTATTTTAATTGATTCAGGAGCTATTCATAGTTATATAGACCCAAAATGGTGGAAAGTATGCATTTACCAAGAAGCAAGCATGAGAAATACTGGTTGGTGCAGCTAGATACAGGAGCTAGAAGAAATGTTAATGAGATGGTTAAGTCATGCCTCATGGACATGAATGGACTGAGCACCAAGGCAAATTTGACATCTTGCATTTAGGTTCCTATGACTGTCTAATTGGGATGGATTGGTTGGAACAACATCATACTCTCCTAGACTTCCATAACAAAGAATTTACTTTCTTGGATGAGGAAGGGAAACTAAGTATAGGGAATTCCACGAGCAATAACCATTAGAGAAATTTCAGCATTATAGCTGAAGAAATGTTATAGAAAAGGGTTTCAAATAATTGTAGCTCATTTGGCGGAGATACCTAAGGATAAGGTGCCCAATTTGGAGGATTATGTAGTCCTAGAAGATTTTGAAGATGTATTAAAGGAGGTACCAGGTCTACCCCTGAGGAGAGACATTTATTTCTCTATAAATCTAATGCTTGGAGCAGTGCCAGTGTCAAATACTCCTTACAGAATGAGTACACCAAAGTTGAAGGAATTGCAAATGTAGCTTGAAGAACTTCTGAAGAAGGGGTATATATACCCAAGTGTGTCACCTTGGGGTTCCCTAGTCTTGTTTGTGAAAAATAAAGATGGAACATTAAGATTGTGCATTGACTTCAGACAATTGAATAAAGTGACTTTTAAGAACAAGTATCCTCTACCAAGGATTGATGACCTCTTTGATCAATTAAATGATGCAAAGATATTTTCAAAGATAGATCTCAAATCAGGATACCATCAGGTAAGGATTAAAAAAGAGGATATAAGAAAGACCACCTTTAGGACAAGGTATGGTCATTATGAGTTCATAGTGGTACCATTTGGGTTGTCAAATGCACCAGTTGTTTTCATGTGCCTAATGAATGGTGTTTTCCGAGAATATTTGGACAAGTTTGTCATTTTCTTTTTGGATGACATTCTTATATATTCTAAGTCAGAAGAAGAACATGAACATCATTTGAGGATGGTGTTGCAATTATTAAGGGAGCATTAGTTGTATGCCAAATTGAGCAAGTGCTCATTTTATCATAAACAAATTCATTATTTAGGGCATGTCATTTCACAAGATGGGATAGCAGTGGATCCTGAGAATATAGAGGCCATTAGAGAATGGTCAGTGTCAAAGAATGTCATAGAGGTGAGATCATTCATGGGTCTTGTAGGATACTACAAAAGATTTATTAAATGATTCTCAAATATTGCACACCCAATCACTTTCTTGCAAAGAAAGGGGGTGAAGTTTCAGTGGACACTGGATTGTGAGAATAGTTTCCAACACTTGAAACAATTATTGACAAGTTCTCCAATATTAAGGATTGTAGACCCAAATGAAGACTTAGTTGTATGCACAGATGCATGTAATGAAGGACTTGGTGGAGTCCTCAGTCAAAATGGATTTGTCATATGTTATGAATTAAGGAAGCTGAAGGAGCATGAAAGAAGCTATGCCACTCATGATTTGGAATTGGAATCCATGTGCATGCCTTGAGGAAATGGAGACACTACCTCATGGGAAAGAGATTTGAGCTAAGAACAGACCACAATGGTCTGAATTATTTATTTGATCAGCCAAATATAAATTCTAGGCAAAGCAAATGGTTAGAATTTAAAAGTGAATATGACTTTGATATAAAGCATATCAAGGGGAAAGAGAATAAAGTGGTTGATGCACTCAGGAGGAGGGTGCATGAACTACATGCTACATCCATTAGCATGTATCAGACTGATATTAAAAGAAAACTTTTGGAGGCTACAAATGAAGATCTGCAATACAGAGAATTGGCAACAATGCTACAATAGGGTAAGATGCCACAAAAGGTGGATAATTATAATTTGGGAATAGATGGAATATTGTTGTACACGAACATAATTTTTGTTCCCAATGTCTTAGACTTGAAACATATGATTTTACATGAAATTCATAATGTTCCTTATGCAGGGCACCTTGGATATAAAAAGACCATGGCAACGATCAAAAGCCATTACTTTTGGCTAGGTATGCAGAGAGAGATCGTTGAATACATCACTAGATGTATGGAATGACAGAAAGTTAAAGCTAAGCATAGGCACCCAATAGGGTTGTTGCAACCTTTACCCATTCCTGAATGGAAGTGGGAAGTGGTGAAAATGGATTTTATTATGGGATTGCCCAGAACAGGCAAGCTACATGATTTGATCATGGTGGTGGTGGAAAAGCTTACGAAAGCTGCCCATTTTATTCCACTGAAAACTACTCAGAAGGCACAAGATGTTGCTGATATTTTCATGAAGGAAGTGGCACGATTACACAGAATTCCTAAAACAATTGTGTCCGACAGAGACCCGAAATTCACCTCGAATTTCTGGAAAGGATTGTTCAAAGGATTCAGAACGAATGGAAACTTTAGTAAAACGTATCATCCTAAGTCTGATGGACAGAAAAAGAGGGTGAACAAGGTGATAGAAGACATACTGAAAATGTATGTGATGGACAAACCATCAAAATGGGAAGACTACCTACACCTGGTAGAATTCGCTTACAACAATGGGTATCAGGAATCATTGAAGATGAGCCCATTTGAAGCAATTTATGACAGAAAGTGAAATACTCCAGTGAGCTGGGATAACCCAGCTGATAGGATAGTAGTTGGGCCAAAGTTCTTCAAGGAGATTGAATACCAAATGAAAAAAATTAAGCAGAAATTAAAAGTTGCCCAAGATAGGAAGAAAATTTATGCCGATAAGAACATAACCCATAGAGAGTTCAAAGTGGGTGATCATGTTTTCCTGAAGGTGAAAGCTAACAGGAGTTCCCTAAAGCTAGGAAGCTACACCAAGTTGGTAGCCAGATTTTGTAGGCCATTTGAAATCCTAGAGAGGATTAGTCCAATTGCTTATATGATTGCATTTCCTGCATCTATGTCTATTCATAATGTCTTCCATGTATCATTGCTAAAGAAATATATACCTGATGCTAATCATGTTATTGATTGGAATGTGATTTAGGTGGAGAAAGAAGAAACTTTTCAAGTGCATCCGGTGCACATTTTGGACCGGAAAGTTAAGAAGCTTCGGAACTGATCCATAGGGCTTGCAAAGGTCCAATGGACCTGGTACGGTCCCGATGATGCTACTTGGGAGAATGAGGATGCAATGCGAATAGAATACCCGCATATTTTTGAGTAATTTTGAAAATTTTGTTGTATATGGGTATATGATGCACTGAGGATAGTGCATAAATAAGGGGAGGGGATTGTAATATCCCTCGGCTAAACCCAATTGTAAATGTAAAGTAAGTATACTTAATTTTGTGAGTTATTTTGACATCATTTTGTAATGCATCTTTCATGGCATAGTGCGTGCATGCACTGCACAGTAAAAGGATGTAGTGTACACATTCCCGGATACCATGTGCAGTAACTAAAGAGCACACAATATGGAATTCAGTGAGCCTCATGTATATGATATGTGTTATAGGCTGGTGAGATAGTTATTATAAGCTGGGATACTTATGTTTTGTTATTAGGCCAGAGTGACTAGATGTTAAAGGCTAGTGCGCCTATTTTGTACATGTCTCATCATTAATATAAAATGCATCGTTGCACACATACTGACCACAATAAAAGAGATGGGGGACTAAACTTCACCAGTTAGGGAAAGGGAGGGCCAAAAGTTAAGCAAAAGAGATAAGATAGAGAGCTTAAGCCAAAAAGGAATATTATATCAATATTTCCTAAAACATAAAGTATGGATAATTATTTTATCCTATGTTCTAAATTTGGGGACAAGTGGACCAAAGTAGCTTCCAACACGACAAGTGTAAAGTTGGGGACATGCATTCATATCATGGGGACTTAGCTCATTTGGTCACTTTTCACGGGGATTCTTACTAGCAGTTTGACCATCATTCTCACCATCACTTTCACGATCAATTTCACGGTGATTCCTTCCATCACTCAGTTATCCAGTCAATGATTCCATGACCATTTTAATTCACACAATTCGTTATCCTTGAGACATCCATTTCACCATATATGAGCCTGCTTCCATAACCTTTTTTGATTGGTGTACCTGGTTAGCTTGGAGAAGGATTGAATAAGCGGGTTGTCAGGCCTGTGAAAAATTCTTTGAGCAAGAGAATTGTTGGGGATTGATTCCTGAAGGTGTTAAACTGTAGCTACAGTGCTCTGAGACTTCCAGTCTGTCTTGTTACTAAAGCCCTGGAAGGGAAGTGGGACAGTCAAGGGACTGTTGAGAAGAGAAGGGGCACACTTCCTTGGGTGGGATAGGCATGTGGGGAATGAGAGGTTGTAGGTTGTTAGTTGAGTGAGCACCTGAGACAGAGTCTTTCCTATTTTCCATGAGCCTTAGCTTGGTTAGAAACCCATTTACCAAGGTGACGTTTAGTCCCAGCTCGGGGGTGACTCACTGTTGAGAGTGATGAACAGTGTAGTCTAAGGCTGGGAGGTTCATGGACGGTCTGTATGCAGTTGGTGACAATATTTCCAAGATAAGTACCAATCGTATGATCAAATTATATGTTGCATTGTTATTTACATGCTTATGTTATGGTTTATCATATATGTAATTATAATTGTCTGTATGTTTATGGGTATTTTCCTATATATGCTACATATCTGTGTTTACTATTATTTCAATATGAAATTGTATATTACTGAAAGTAATAGTTTGTTTACGTTTATATGTAAATCTTACACAAGAGTGTTGTATATATGTGTTTAAGTTGCATGCAGTTTGAAGAGAAAATTTATGTGTCATAGCTCAGCTGAATACTGGGTATGTTACCGTATGTCTCATAGTAAGAGAATGAAAGTGTTCCCTATGTTTAAGGATGGGGATGCTACCAAATGGTATCAGAGCATGAGAGATTTCTCTAGAGTGGCATTTCCCGAGCTTGTGGGTGGTTGGGGGAATGTTACAATTTAGGAGGGCACAAATCGATGTTCAATCAATGGGGATTCTTGCACTCCTCTTGTCAACGAAGCTTGCACTCCTACGGACATGACCTTCTCATCCTTGAGGTCTATGAGAATATCTTCAATGGATTTCTCTATTGCGCTACAGTCACCCGACATACACGCTCGAGATCAGATATCTCAAGTCAGTGAGAAAACCCTCAATGTAATAGAACAGGTGGCGAGGTCTCAATAAGCACAATTCAGTAATAGTCATCTCTCTGTAGGCTTGAATAATCCATGTTGGCAAAAATGTTCTCGGTGAAACATTCGATGGGATAAATAGATGTCGTCACAACAAATTCATCCAACGGGTCCAAATCCTCAATCAATACGATTCCATCCATCAGGGAGCAGTCCCAATGGTCCAATGGTGATGACTCTGGAAATAACTATGTTTCTAGCCATTCTAGAACATCATTCTAACATTTAGGATGCCTCCAATGGTCATATTGACTCGCCATGGAGAAGTGCCAATCTGCACTATTCTGCTATTCCAGCGAGGTTCAAGTTTTGCAAGCCTTCATTCTGGGAAGTCCTCTCTGGAACCTCTTGCAAATTTTCTAACTTTGCTTTCTTCTTACTGAGTTTTCTGGCTTTATTTCCTATGATCTGCATCTCTAGATTCCTTTTTCCATTCTTTTTCTTATCTCCTCTTAGCATAGTAACTTCGCACTGCTGAGGGTCTTTCATAGGGTTTGAGGGTAATACTTATTTTCTTACTATTTCTAGAGTAGATGCTCTACTCTCCTGCATGGATAAGTTCTTCAATTCTATTTGTGTTCTTTCAACTTCAACATCTAAGTCTATGGTCCTCAGTAGCTTCAACTTGTCCTCTTGTTCTTCTATTAAGTGTGCTATTCTCCTATCCATGAAATCTCTTAGTTCTTTCTTTTTCTGTTCTAGAGCTTGCTCTTCTTCTTTCCTGCGGGTCTGGTCTTTCTCAACCCAAGCTTTTCCTAGCTAAATAGAAAATGGGGCATTGTTCTCAACAAATCTAACGACCTTGAATTCTTCTTATGTCAAAGTTCTATGAGTAGTCATAGGTACCTGGGTAAGTCTTCCTCATAGAGTTATCATCTTTCCTTTAAAAAATCCTATTCCTCCCAATGAAGGAACCATAGCAGGCCTTCCCAAAATTTCCCAAGTATGTTTTGTCATAATATTCACCTGTGTTTCCTCGTCTAGAACACAGTTGATGTCAAAGTCTCCTATTCTTGTTTCTATGCACTCCTTCTCTTTGAAGATCTCTGATAAACTGATGTCTCTATGATCGTTCAAGGTTTCTTTAATATACAATAATATAGTCTTTGATTCTTTCTAGGGTTCTATCATATTCTCAGTTTCTTGACCTTTCTCGTAGTTTTCTTGTCTCATATTGATCTTTTCAACTTTAGCAATCATTCTAGGGAAATCTAAAAAATCATGATCCATAGCTTTAAAACAAAGACAACTAGGACCTCTACCAGGGCATTCCTTAGCAAGATGTCCTAGTCTTATGCAACTATAACAAAGATTCAATCCTCTCTTTCTCTTAAATGATCCCCAAATTTTCCTGTACTGCGCACTAGGATCATAATGTTGAACCTGCAAAAAATTCTTTCTAGGATCCTGCATCCATTTCTTAGTCCAAAAATTATTTCTATACATAGGAATAACATATCTTTCACTATTTCTATTGGATCTATCCATATCAAATCTACTTTCTTCTAGATATGCCCTAGTTTTCAGGCTAGCAAAAATTCTATCAATCATACCTAGATCCATTCTTTCAAAACAAAAATTTCCACTTATCTTACCTTTATCAAAGCACAAAGCTTTAGAATATTACCTCTTTTCTTCAGATCTCATTCCCTTCTAGCATAGAGCTTCACAAGTAAAGTAGAATACTGCGCACTACAGTAGTATATCTATGCATAGAGCTTTCTTTTCTTTAGTTCCCAGTAATCACAATTTCAAGTCCTGGAAATAGAACCATTTTTTGGCACAAGGGAAGACCCAGGTTTCAACACTACAACAACACACCAACAAAACCCTAACTACCAACCCTTTCGGAAACACTTGCAAAGAAGATGAAGTCTATTGGCACAGGGGCAGACCTAGGGTTCAATGCTCAAGAGCACACCAAAAAAACCCTAACTACCGGCCCTTTCGACAACACCTGCGAAGCAGATGAAGTCTCACCCGAGGTAGAGGAAGGGGTGGTTGCAGCACTCAGATGTCTACAACCTTAGCTAGGACACAGATCTATGATTATCTTGCTTACAGTGCACTTATCATCAGTTATTCCTTAACCTACATTCATTAATACACTTCGCAAAAAGCACAGAGCACTGCAGTAATTACTCAGATCTAGCACTTAGCAATGATAAATAGGTTATACTTAATAGATTAAGCACTTAGAATCTTATGTATCATATCTAACATGCATTCATATCTCATAAGAACAAATAATCAATAGATCTATCTAAACATATCAGAGAACATAGAAAGATAGAGACAAACACATCATCACAATACACAGAGTTACCGTGCTTCACCCCCACCCTGGGGTTACGTCCACAAAGTATTCTTCTATTATTATCTTTTGTAAACCAAGTTACAACACAAAGCCTTCAAGATCCTACCCCTCCTAGGTCAAGAGATCCACACATCTCACTAGATCCTCTTTCCCTGGGTAGATCCAAGCACTAAGTCCTCCCTTGACCCATGCACTCAACACTTATAATACTTATATTAGGCACAAAGCTCTTACAGTCACACAGACGTATGATCATATAGATCTACTTTATGCACTAAGCCATTCACTTTACATCACAGACCCCCCTTTTCATACACATCTCCTACCCTTCTATTTATACATACAAAAGGCCTAAATAAGGGCTGATATCCCTTTCCCATTACAATATTCCCAAAAATCCCAACAAGCCTTAAAAAGGGGTGGAGATCCCATGATATCCTCTTCGCCATGCACTCCTTCTTCGACTGGATGTCAAAGTATCGAAAACGGTCAAATATGACCAAGTATTCCTCAAAACTTGGTCAAGGGCCAATAGGCCCCCAACACTCACCTGTGACTCATCCCAAGTCACTCAGGTCTAACCAGTTCTACTTCGAACACCTCGAGCCTGGCTCGAGCTGCTTTGACCTGCTGCTTTGCAATTTCCTCCTACTCGATGAACTCCTGGATGAGTGCATTATTGACTGGTCCTTCTAGGCACTGCTATGCTATAATCATGACCTATTGTAGCTTTGTCCCTTGGTTCTCAATATCTAAAAATAGTTGACATGCCTTATCCTACAAAGGTTGAAGTTGTTGTGTCACTTCCATGACCTTGCTCTGGGTCACGTGAAGCTGCTACTGTGAGACACGTTTCTCGTGGGATCGCTTCAGTTTCTCTATAGTTGATTGGGCCTTCAACTGCATCTGAATTCTATCTGGATGCTTCTTTGCTTCCTAGAGCTGCGACTCCAGTTTATTTAATTCTGGGTACTCAGTCAGGCTCTCATGTATCTGCACACTTTTGGTACTTAGTTGTTTGCATTCTTCAATGAGTTATTTAATCCTTTCTACTGTACCTCGAGCAATTATTTCTCACTGGTCGCGCTCTTCTTGCGAGGTACCTGGGATGATCTGAATCTCTAAGTCCATGACTCTTTGCTCCAGTTGTTGAATAACTTCAACAAGCTTCATCACTTGTCGGTCTAAGTTTTATTCGTCCTTTTGTTCTATGCTGGTCATAGAGCGAAATTCTCTGTTGACAGCTTCTCCGATTCCAATCTGCTTCGCGAGAAGCTGCTCCTTCTCCTTTTGGATTTTTTCTCTATCTCTATCAAATTTCTAATGGATGGCCTCCTTCTCTTGCTATTCAGCTCAATTCTTCTCTATGATTTCCTCCTATGCTTGCTTTAGGGCTTGGGTATCCTGTGTTTTTATTTCTTCCACTTTTCGAAGGCGTACTTTGACTATGTCGGCAATCCTGCAAAGTTGAACTGATTCATCTCCTACTTCTGTTGTTCCTCCTGGAATGGGCACAGTGGAGACTGCATGGTTAGACTAAAGTTCTCTCTACACTCCTTGGATATCGACTTCAATTCTGTCATACATTGTCTATTGCTTGGCCTCCTGCTTTTCTATAATTTCTTCTATAGCTTCATTCAAAGTTGAGAGGAGAAAGCTGAAGTCATTGGGTTTGAGTGTGGTCTTCATCTTGGTCACGGTCTCTTTTGCTTTATTCTTAGAGGAAGACTTCGAAGGTGACCCTTTTCTCTTCTTTGGAGCTTCAACTTCTTCTTCTAGTTATTGTTTGACTTCCTCTAGGTTTTCATTGTCACCTTCTCAATCAGGTGTGATGGAAGCTGTCTTTACAGAGTAGCTATCTACATCCTACACCTCTTCAGGCTTCTTTGTTTCCTTTGTCTTCTTTGTCTTCTTCATCTTACTGGGCCCAGGTGTGTCCTGCGTAGCTTTTGGGTTGTCAATATCTAAAATTTCCACTGGATATGCTAGAACAAGGAGGTCCACCAACCATTCCTTGGTGATTTCTTCTAGGTCTTCTTCGGTTAGCTTATAATAGGACTGAAGATGTTCTTGGTGTTCATCAACGCGTGGAGTTAGGTATATAAAGTGGCAGTCCACAATGAACATTATCAAAGGATGGAACCTTTGTAAAGTGTTTAGGGTTATGCAAGGTTCACCCCCTATGGCTTCTTTTAGTTGGTTATAGTATCTGTGAAAAATGGCATTTGATTTCCACTGCTTGCTCATGTCCATCGAGTACCATAAGTTACTGAACTTCACAACTAATGGTTTGAATGGGTCGAGGTCAAGGAAGGTTGAGCCTTATGGTAGATCCCATGAAACAAAGGTGACCAATATTAGTAGCCAACTAAAGTGGAATTCATGCATTTGGTCTTGGGCTTCTCTACAGTCAATTTCTAGCTGCTTGACCAAATATTTTTCCCAATTCATTTGTAGTCCCTCCACGCACTTCCCTGTGAGGTCAACTACAAATCTGGATACTTTTGTAGGTCTATTCTTATGTACCAACTTCCCTGCTATCAGTTGACATGTGAGGTGCATTGTGCCACTCTCGATAGAGGCTATCTTGTAACCTCGCACACCTTTTTCAACATTTCCATAAGCCTCTTTAATATTTTGTGAAAGAGCACGGTCCGCGGTCTTTCCAAGGTAGTACTCATGGGGATCAGGGCCCTGCATGCTAAGCCTAGTAATCCTATTGATCAGTTTCGGATCAACATTTATGTGGTGGTTTAACCACAGGTATCCTCCATGGTAACTTGCTAGCAGCAATTTCACACAAGTAGTCACCTCCTTATGTCTGTCAAAGTGTGGTATTTTCATAACATTGAGCAGAGTAGACTATGTAAGGTTCATCATCCATTGCTGAGGGATGATCTTTGATTTCCAACCCTTACTCCTCGTTAATTACTTGGATGGTGTGAACATTCTGTAGGCTTTACGGTCTCCCAGGTTGAAGTCACAAAACTTCAACACTGTAACCTTGTCTTGATCTGTGTGGTAGGTGCGAACTCCTTTTGGTAGATATGTAAGGACTAGGATGTATTCAAGGTCTCTAGGGACACTTTCCTTGTTAATATCACCACTTAGAGGGGGAATGTAAGTTGGTAGGATGGTTGGCACTAACTTCACATTGGCTGTGTCGTCCCTATGCTTAGTTCTCAATTCTGCGGCGGCTCAAGATGTTCTAGCTCGAGAAGTCGAGGGGGAGGCTTCCACACCTCTCGATGATGAGGCTTTGACTCCAGTGGACATCCCTCTTTTCGACATGACTCTTTCTATCCTTAATCTAGTAGGTACTTCCCTCACCAATTATTCTACTGCGCTAAGCTCGTCGGACATGTAAGCTCGGGATCACTGTCTCAGGTTGTCAATGGATTGTCGGTACCGTAATCATATAGAGAATAAAACTAGAGTAATCATTGTTTCATAATGCGGGTATTCTTTAAGCTCAAGTTCTCAATTGGAAAAAGTGTCTTCCGTGCATGGCACAACAGAATAATTAAGTAACTCTACAACAGACTACTTGCAACGGATATGAAGCTTGCATTAACTCCATTCTATCAGTTTTGGTGTTATCCAACGGTCTAGTGGTAACCCATAACTTCTTTTCGATCTGTTTGGAGCGACGATCGAAAGGGTATATTGGTTCCAATGGCTATATTTCTTCATCATGGAAAAGTACTCTATGTCGTTGTCCTGATATCTCAGCGAAGCTCCAATTCTGCAATTCTTCTTGCTTTGAAGTGTCCTCTAGAACCTCTTGTAACCTTACAATCTTAGCCATTTTCTTTCTTAACTTCCTAGCCTTCTTCCTCGTGAGCTTCATCTCAGTAGTGCTTTTACCATTTTGATGTTTATCTTTTGTGGTCTTAGTTACTTTGCGTTGTTGAAAGTCTTTCCTAGGGTTCCTTGATAATACTTCTTCTGTATCAAAAATAGGTAACTCGATGTTCTGCGGATCCTCAATTGTTTTCTTAGTTTCGACATTGGAGTTTCTAATATTGAATATCTATGATCTGCTCTTCTATTATTCAATCAAGTGCACGATCCTTCTAGTCATAAAGTCTTTTAACTCCTGCTTCTTCTGTTCCAAAACTTTTACTTTTCGTTTGGCTTGTTCTCTATCAATCCAAGATTTCCCTATGAGCATGGTAAATGGGGCGTTGTCTTCAAAAAATTTAATGATCTCAAAGTATTCCTCTGTCAAAGTTCCATTAATAGTCATAGGTATCCAAGTGAGCCTTCCACATAGGTTTACTAGCTTTCCTCTAAAGAAACTTGTTCCTCCTAGGGAAGGGATCATGGCAGGCTTTCCTATAGCTTCCCAAGTTATTTTTGGCATAATGTTCACTTGTGTTTCTTCATCAAGAGTATAGTCAATTTCAAAGTCTCCTATTTTTGCTTCAATTTTATCCTTTTATTTGAAGATCTCTGATAGCCTAACATGTCATTGGTCATTCAAGGTATCTTTCATCTGTAGCTATATCTTTTCTGATTCTTTCTGGGTTTCTACTATAATCTTGGTTTCTTGATCTCCTTCAGTGTTTTCTTTCTCCATATTCAGCTTTGCAAGCCTAACAATCATTCTAGGGAAATCCAATACTTCATGGTCCATAGCCTTACAACAGAGGCAACTAGGTCTTCTCCCAGGGCATTCTTTAGTGAGATGTCTCAGTCGTCTGCAACTATAATAGAGGGTTAATCTTCTCATCTTTTTAGATTTTCCCCAACTCCTTTTGTACTGTTCACCGGGATCATGGTGGCTAGCCCGCAAAAAACTTTTTCTAGGATCCTACATCCACTTGTTAGTCCAAAGATTCTTTCGATGCATAGGTATAACATATCTATCACTATACTTATTAGATCTATTCATATCAAGCTTTCTTTCATATATTAATGCCCTAGTTTTGAAGCTAGGACATAATCTATCAAATATACCTAGATCCATGCTTTAGAAAAAAAATAAAAAAATCACTTATCTTACTTTTGCAGAGCACAAAGCTTCCAGATCTAAGACTTTTAACTATTCTTACCTTTATCAAGGTATAGAGATTACATATCTTACCTTTTTCTTCACAGATTTGACTTCTTTTTTTCATATCTGACCTCTCTTTCTTTAGTTCTGACCTCTTTTCTTGGCACAAAACTTCACAGGTCAAATAGAACACTGTGCATGAGGGAAATAGATCTATGCACAAAGCTTATTTCATGCAAAGCTTCTTCTTCTTCAGTTCCAAGTCCTGGCAATGGAACCATTTGTTGGCACAAGGGCAGACTCAGGGTTCAACGCTCAAGAGCACACCAACAAAATCCTAACTATCAACCCTTTCGACAACACCTGCGAAGAATATGAAGTCTCACCCGAGGTAGAGGTAGGGGTGGTTGCAAGACTCAGGTGTCTGCAACCTTAGCTAGGACACAAATATGTGATTATCCTTCTTACAATGCACTTAGCATCAATTATTCCTTAGCATACATTCATTAATATAATTTTTAGAAGGCACAGAGAATCATAGTGAATACTTATACTAAGAATGATTCAGTACTCATCCACAGAAATATAGGTTAGATTCAACAGATCAAGCGCTAAGCATCTCATATATCAGATCTAATGTTCATTCATTCATCAACAACACAAAGCATAACTAGATCTACTTTATCACATCAAGCACTTAGCCAAGAAAGAGATAAATACATAAGAGCGAAGCACAAAGAACTATACACATAGTTACCATGTTTCACCCCCACCCTGGGGCTATGTCCACAAAGTCTTCTTTATATTATCTCGGTCAAGCAGTTACAGCACAGAGCTCTAATGACCCTTACTTTACACAAGACATAAGATTTGTGCAGCTCGCTAGATCCTTCTTCCTTGCTCTTCAGACTATAACAACCTACACTTAGCTCTTTGAAATCATGCACAGAGCACTCTAAGATACATCCAGTCACACAGATCCAATTATTAGCACTAAGCTTTCATTCATACATCAAATAGATGTACTACATTACTATCTCCCCCTATCTTACTATCTAGATTGCCTATTTATAGATTACAAAATGGGCCTAAATGTGGGTAAACCCATGGTCTGACATCCCTTTCCCGTTACATCAACCCAAAACCCTAAAATGGATCCCAAAATAGGTCTTTCTTCCTTATTTTCTTCTTTGTGTTGTGCTCCTTCCTTGGCAATATATCGCAGTCCCAAAAGTGGTCAAGTATGACCAAGTACTCTTCAAAACTTGGTCAAGGGCCAACAATTTTCACGAACCATTCTTCCCTCAAATATCTAATCAAAAAGCCAGTGCTAGGGAGGAGGATCTATATATGAATATTTTTATTCCAAGAATTTTATTTTGAAGTGATAGTCAAACCAGGGAAGTTGAATGCAGGACCTATCAAGGGTAACTAATGGAGAAGAACCTACTAACATGGAAGACAAATTCCCTGATGCACAACTATTTTTAGTGTAGGTAGATAATGAATACTTTGTTGATATCATTGAATACATAAGTACAAGGATTGTACCACAAGAATTTAGCAATGCACAGAAGAAAAATACGGTAGTCGGAGCTCCAAACTATAAGCTAATTGTAGGACATTTATACAAGATGGGTGTAGATAGCATTTTGAGAAGGTGTGTATTAGAACATGAAAGGCCCATAATTTTGGTAGAAGCTCATGAGGGAATAGATGGAGGAAAATTTGTAGTAAAATATACCACATAGAAGGTATTTCGCACACGATTATGGTGTCCCGCGGTCCATAAAGATGCCAAGGAATACTTCCAGAAATGTGATGTCTGATAGAGGGCTGGAAAACCTAACAGAAGAGATGAGATTCCTTTAAGACCACAAGTTACTCTGCAGGTATTTCAAAAATGGGAAATAGGCTTTGTTGGACTAATTAATCCACCGACAAAAAGGTCAAGAGGTAGATATATCATTACTGTGAAAGAATACTTAACAAGATGGGAAGAAGCAACACCATTCAAAGACTATAGCACAAAGACAACAACACACTTCTTTCTTGAAAAAATGATCACCAGATTTGGATGTCCAAGGATTTTTATGAGTGACCAAGGAACTCACTTTATCAACAATACCATCAGGGCTATGAATGAGGAGTTTGAAGTCTATCATCAGAAGATTACATCATACCATCCTTGGGCAAATGGAACAGTAGAAGCCTTTAACAAGATCTTGGAAAATGCTCTGACAAAGCTCTGCAATGTCAACAAAATGATTGGGACTTGAAAATACCAGCAGTATTATGGACATATAGGACCACATGTAATAGGTTGATAGGACAAACACCATTCATATTGGTGTATGGGCAGGAAGCATTAGTACCATTAGAATTTCTGGTACCTAGTCTACATGTAGCAACAATTACTAACATCACAAAAAGAGGTGTAGTATAGGAAAGGTTAAATCAACTAATGGAAATGGAAGAGGACAAGATTCTGATAGGATTTCACTAGTAAGTATAGAAAGAAACACACAAATCCTGGCATGACAGACATATTAAGAAGACTATTTTTAAGGAGGGAGACCTAGTCCTGCTCTATGACAGTAAATTTGTTCAACATCCTGGTAAGTTTAGAATGCATTGGATAGGTCCATATGAAGTAAATACTATCACAGATGGGGGATATGTGTAGCTAAAAGATTTGGGAGGAACAAAACTCAAAGGAATTATCAATGAGATTTGACTGAAAATGTACAGGGACAATCAACCTCCTAACCATTAAAACTTATAGTGCAGTGAGAAAGGCATGCATATAGTGTACTATAGTAGAAGTTAGGACAAAAAAATGATAAAAATAAATAAAAAGGAGAAAAAAGGAGAAAAAAGGAATAGAAAAATAGAAAAAGGAGGAAAACGCAAAAAGACACAGAAGTTGACTATACCATAAGAAGGAACGGAAAAAATCGCACACATAAATTACTATGAAATTATTGGAAGAGAGCGCAAAGGAAAAATTGTAGTCGGCACACAACAAGAGGAATACGTGGATAACAAGGCATGCGAGAAAGAAATCACAGAGTTGGTGACAATGCAGTTTGGCACCAGTCGAGGCAATAGAGGCATTTTCATCAAATATATCAATGAAAATGTGACCAAGTTCTCCAACAAGCTTATGGATTGAAAACTATTGCGGAAATGTTGCAAATAAGAAGCGTCAGCATGCATTATTGCAGTAGTCGTACAGTGCACGAAAGGGGTAATGTTCATTTGGGCTCCATACCTATTGAACGAGTTTTTGATAGACTGCAGAGATGCGCGGTAAAATGGAATTGAGTTCCATTACTCCTCGTTGATTATTCTGATAGCATTGGTTGGAAGCTAGGATTCAATATTCTCAGTGTTCTTGGATAGGATGGGGAAATGTTATGTGGTCAAATATGAGTCCCTTTGGTAGGCCAAGAATAACAAGATACAACAAGCAAACAACACAGTGTTTGCAATGTTGTTGGAAGAGATACAACATCACACATCTAATGTATGGTGCATACTTGTGGAGGTGATACAGGATACCAAAGGGATATCCAAGTTCAAGGCATCTCAACACCACATGTGGATCCATGCTAAAAGGGATCCAAAGAAGGTATGGCTAGAGATGTAGTATTGCATCACCAAAGAAGAAATGGACTAGACAGTTAAAGAATGGCCTCACAGTGGTAGCTTCCAGTATCAAAACTAGCCACAAGGCCCATCATAGTGCAATCCTATGAGCCTAAGGACAAGGCTGGAGTAGGCTCTTTGATGAGAAAAAATAGCCCAACAGATAATACCAGAATGGTTGCAGCGTAGAATCAGCCAACTGGGAGCAGTGTAGTACCGAAACGACCAAGAATAACAATAACAACAAAAATGAGATGAAGTCAACAAAAGACATTAAAGAAGGATACTCCACAGGTAGGATAAGAGAGGGTTCAAGTTACAACAAGTAGTGCACATCCCTCACAGACAATAAGGAAACAAGCACATGAAAAAGAGGCGCTCAAGAAAAGGCATTATGACATAGAAGACCCAATCATCACTCTAACCGAGGATGATGTGGAGCTAGTCACGAATAAAGTACAATATAGAGGGGAAGAAGCGATCCATATTGCAGAGGTGCAACACAAACAGATCATGGCCAAGCTCATGGAAGTTCGTGAGAATTTCCAATAATTATGGATCCAAGAAGGACCACATGCCATAGCGCAGCAACAAGAAAATACACATCGAACCCCTTGTAGAAAGAAGGATAGGAAAAATTGCAGTTGGTGGTCCAAGGTAGGGATACTTTTACAATGATGCACCAAATGATCAAAATGGATCATGAGACTGTACAAAAATCCATGAGGGACATGGAGCAATTTGAAGTTATCATGGCAGTAATACCCACCAAGGCACTATATGGACTCCAACCCAATGTAATGTAAAAGGTGCAATCTAGGGCCTGTGCAGATGCAATCAACTTGGAGGTGGGAAGATGATTTGTTGAAACTCTACAAATCATATGCGGCCAACTAAATTTGGAGAAAGAACATGCAGATAAACTATAAAAAGGATTATCAATGGTTTATGATCTGATCCCAAATATCACACAAGAACCTGAGAGGAGTGCAGAGGAGAAGAATAATATGATGTCATAAACAATTGACAAATATAAGTAGGAAATTGAGCTCAAAGAAAGGCTCAATCCTATGTCTCCTCCCAAAGTTCAAGAACAGAGAGAACAATAGTCTTCACTCAAAATAACTGAGATGGAGGAAGAAGCAAGGACAGTAGAAGAAATGTTTGACAGAGCCGCATAGATATAGACTATCCTGGAAGAAGATGAGAAGGTCCAACAGTCAGACCAAGAAGAGGAGAAAAACAACACCTCCATACAAGATCTCAAGCAAAGGAAGAAAAAAATGATCATCACAAAGAACTTGAAGGACACTCAAGACATGAAGAAGCTGCAGACAGAGATGAAAATCGCACAGACAAAGAAATAGGAAAGACAAGTTGAATTTGGAACCCCTCTAAGAAAAAGTAGTGCCGATGATTGCGTAGTGTGAGGAAGAAAATAAAAGTATGGCACATACATAGACAAAGGGCACAACATGGATGTAGGAGGAGATAATAGTGTAGTCAATGGAGGCACTAATAGGAAACTCCACGTAGATCAAGGCAAAAGGAAGGGAAGTAGCAGAAAAGTTCCACGGTTTGGAAATATTAGTTGAAGGAGCACGCACCACCTGAGTGGCTCGGGATGAGCCACATGTTAGTGTTGGGGGAATGTTGGACACAGGCCTATTTTGAGGAAAGACCTATTTTTGGAGGGAAATAACTAATTTGGGATCCCACGCAACAGGTGGCAAGAAATCAACATGCAAAAAAAGAAGGAAAAGCAACATGCAAGAAGAAAATCCACATGGGAGAAGGAAGGAAATCCTAACCATATTAGGATTAGGGTTTTTGACAAACGTTATAATGGATTTAATCTTGTAAAATAGTATAAATAAGAAAATAGGAGGTCTAGGTTAGGGGTTCAGTGATTTTAAGATGGTGGTTGTGGTTCAGTGGTTATTATGATTGTAATAAGGTGATAGAAGATTCAAGTAAGCCAAATTTTGAGGGTTAGATCATAGGCTGAGGAGACTAGTGTGATCAATTCTACCTCATAGAGATTCTTGAACCTCCTCGTGACTATATGATGGAAGATGTAATACGTACAATGCTAGATTTTGTAGTAGACTAAATAAAAGAGAAGAGAATACAAATCTTTGTGGATGTATCCTAGGAGGGGGTGAACCACGGTAAACATGTATTATATGTGATGCTTATTGAATGTTTACTTTTTATTAATGGTTATTTTATGAATTAATTATTAACTAGGTATAGTAGAATGCATACATGAGCCTAAAGATGAATGAATCCTAGATATATTGAATGAATAATCATATTAATGCATGAGGAAGATAAAATACACTCCTAGATCCCCACTAATTCCTAGACTATAGTAACTTGAGCATTGCAGTCACCCATAGAGCTATCTCGGGTGAGAATGCATTGTGTACATTACATGTTGCCTTCTAGTTTACCAGGAGGGTCAATAATTTTAGATGGTTTTGTTGGAAACTTGTTCAGACATGAACCTGGGTCAACCCAAGAAGAAGTGAAAGATAGAGATATCTAACCCAACATGTTGGCATGGGGGTAGACCTAGGGTTCAATTCTCAAGAGCGCACCAACAAATCCCTAACTACCGGCCCTTTTAGCAACACCTGTGAAGTAGATGAAGTCTCACCCGAGGTAGAGGCAGGGGTGGTTGTAGGACTCAAGTGTATGAAACCTTAGCTGGGACACATATATGTGATTGTACTACTTAATAAAGGACTTAACACCGTCAGTTCCTCAATATACAATCAATAACCACTTTTCTTATAAGACAGAACTTCACAACATTAATACTGATCTAATGTATTCAAGCACTTATCATAAGTAAATAGGTCAGATCTGGTAGATCAAGCACTGGGCATATTCATGTATATCATATGTATCATTCTACCTATCATTAGCACTAAGTATAAGAATATGTATCTAATCATCTCAATCACTTAGCAAAACAAGACATAAACACATTAAGAAAAGCACGAAGCAACACAACATAGTGTTTACGTGGTTCACCCCTCTCCTGGGGCTACGTCCACCAACTCTTCTTATTTATTGTCTTTGGTCAATCGGTTACAAGCACAGAGCCTCAAAACCCTTACTCCGCATGGGACATAAGATCTGCGCAGCTCTCTAGATCCTTCTTCCTTGCGTTACAACACTAAGCCTCCTATTGTATTGCACAAGGACTTGTACTAGCTCTGCAAGTCTTACATAGAATGCACAAAGCCTTGATCACACAGATTCAACTCTCGACACTTAGCCTACATCACATAGATATATCATTCCCCCTCTTTTTTCCTCTACATGGCCTAGACATCTATATATACATAAAAAATAGGCCTAAACATGGGAGATCTATCTAAACATATCAGATCACTTAGCAAGAGAGAGACAAGTACATCAACACAATACACAGAGTTACCGTGGTTCACCCCCACCCTGGGGCTATGTCCACAAAGTCTTGTTTATATTATCTTGGTCAAGAAGTTACAGCAGGGAGCTTTAATGACCCTTACTTCGCATAGGACAGAGGATCTGCACAGCTCGCTAGATCCCTCTTTCTTGCACTCAGCACAAAGCCTTCTACAATCTCTTGCAGAGACTTGCTTTCAGCTCTGAAAGTATTACACAAAATGCACAGAGCCTTACGATACTTGATCACACAAATCCCACTACTAGCACTAAGCCTTCAATATCCTACCCCACATAGGAAAAGAGATCTACGCAGCTTGCTAGATTCTCTTTCCCCAGGTATATCCAAGCACTAAGCCTTCTCACACTCTGTGCACTCATCACTTATTATAGCATACACAGAGCTCTTATAGTCACACAAACTTCTGATCACATAGATCCAACTTATGCACTAAGCCATCGACTAGACAGGGCCTTCTTTCTTACATGGCCTGGATCTCTATTTATACATAGAAAAATGCCTAAACAAGGAATGGCATCCCTTTCCTGTTACAATATTCCCCAAAAAACCCAAAAAGGTTCCACAAAAGGTGGTGAGATCCTATGATCTCTGCTTCTCTATGCACTTCATCTTCAATAGGAAGTCAAAGTACCAAATGGTCAAATATGATCAAGTATTCCTCAAAACTTGGTCGAGGAGGGCCAACAGGCCCCCAACACTCACCTATGACTTGTCCTGAGCCACTGTCCTCTGGATAACTTTGCCTCGAAGGCCTCGAGCTTCGCTCGATCTACTTCAACCTGTTGCTTTTCTACTGCTTCTTTCTCAGAAAACTCTTGAATGAGTGTGTTACTAACTAGTCCTTCTAAGTGCTACTCTGTTGTGTTCACGACCTATTCCAGGTCTGTCCCTTGGCTCTCAATCTCTAAGAATAGTTGACATGCCTTATTTTTAAAAGGTTGAAGTTGTTGTGTCACTTCCATGACCTTTCTCTAGATCATATGAATCTGCTACTCCACGATGCGTTTTCCATGGGACCTCTTCATTTTCTTTATGGTCGATAGGGCCTTCAGTTGTACCTGTAACTTCTCAGCTTGGTACTTCGCCTCCTGGAGCTGTGACTCCAATTTATGCAATTCAGGGTTCTCGGATATGTTCTCATGTATCTGCACACTTCTACTACTTAATTGCTTACATTCTTTAGTGAGTGCCTTAATCCTTTCTACTGTACTTTAGGCATTCACTTCTTGTTGGTCACATTCTTCTTGTGGAATACTCAGTATAGCTTGGAGCTCTAGTTCTACTACTCTTTGTTGCAGTTGTTGAATGACTTCAACAAGCTTCATTACTTGGTGTTCTATGGATTCTTCTGCCTTCTGTTCTAAGCCAGTCACAGAGCAAAATTCTCTGTTGACTACTTCTTTGATCCCGATCTACTTCTCGAGTAGCTGCTCCTTTTATTTCATGATTTTCTCTTTGTCTTCTTCAAATTTCGCTAGGATGGCATCCTTCTCT
>CBVK0101740285.1:0-11444 GCA_900067695.1 Picea abies | reverse complement strand
TGGGCCTTATTTAATAATATGGTGGACCTAGTCCACCTTACATTGAATGGCCTCCATTATTATCACTATGGGCCCTCTAGGCCCCCCCATTACCTCTCTAGCTACCTTACAATCACCAACGATGAAGTTGAATTCAAGGGGTCTCATCCAATGTCCTAACTTTGCAAAGGAAATACAAAACGAGAAATAACCAAGGTGACTTTACAGTGGTCATAGAACATGGAAATGCAACAATGTTCCACAATGTCCAAGAATTGAATCTCTTGCAATGGAAGCTAAGTATCTCATGGAAACTAGTATAACGCACACTTCCCACGAGAAGAACAAAGTGAATACTGCAAATGCTAAAGCATCAATGTTCCTTCATGAAGCTAACATGTTACAGAGCATATTTTTTGAGTATCATTGGATACAGCCATAGATCCATTAGTTTGGCAAATATTTGCAACTAACATTTTTGTCATTTTTGCATATGAAAGGCCATTCTCTAGTCAATAGTGGCGTGTTGGGTTGGTGAAAGTCAAGTGATGTGATTGCCCCCAAGGTTCAAGTCTCTCCAATGACATTTGTGCTTGTGGTCCTACTTGTTATGCACATATACTTGAAATAACGATTGGGACCGAGTGCAAGTCCTAGGCTTCAGGCAAGATAGATAAAATAAAAGGTCAAGTAATCTTAAACTCTCCCAGATTGGCTATAGTAATCATAAATTGATGACCTCCCAACCTGTTATTCCCACAGGTGCAGAATTAGAATTTAATTATGCAGTAGCTCTACACTTGTTGCTCTCAAATACTTCATTCTCGGGCCCAAAATCTCATGAAATAGAGTTATGGTTCCTCTGTTAACACATCAATCTACTAGCACTTCATTCCAGGCGTTAAACCTTCATTTCAATCCACACAACCAATAGTTATGACCACGGGCTTATCTACTAAAGTGCTTTAACTATAGCGCTTTCTCCTAGCATTCTTGTTCCATAGAACTCACAATTGTGGTTGAGGGCTTATACCTTAAGCACTTAACCTCAAGCGCTTACTCCATGTGTCTGGGTCCTGTGACCATGAACTTCTCGCCCTAAGCACCGACTCCTTGGCGCTTATTCTCCATATGATTTAACATCATGAGGGCTTAACTCTCCCATAAGCCATCCGACTATTCACCTTCGGGATGGACGGTTGTGATTTAACTATGATCTGATCCAACGGTCAGATTTCTTCTATGCAACTGTATTCGGAATGGAATTTCAAAGTGAGACTCGGAAAGGTCGGAGTTAGTACTCTAAATGGCCTTTTCAGACTCCGAACGTCTGAACGATCTCCACCATCAATCGTTTAAGATCTACGGTCCCAATTCCTTTGTCTTCACTTCCACTGCGCCAGGTCCTTGTCAGTCAACTTGCACGTGTATCCATGTGTCACATTTACACTCGTGGATCCAACTACCACATGTCCACTTCACATTCATGGATGTCAATAGCCAGATGTCTCTGTCAGTCGCCACGTGTCGTCTTCAGAATCGTCGATCTAGTCACTCCTCAATCAATCCACACTATTGATCGGTGTTATTCTATCAGAGTATTCTCGTTGCTATGGGTTGCATCACTTCGATGATCGAACTCCAAACATTGTTTCTATAGATGGTTGCGACGTGCTCTCTTCTTGATCGTCAATCTCTTGCTATCAATGGTCATGATCACTCACCTTCATTTGCTCCAAACTTGGTCTTCTACAGATTCCAATATCTGTTGTTGATCGTCACAAGATGGATGATCTAGATTTCTCCTCGGAGTAAAACTGACTGCGATCAAACTTAATCCATGCTCAATCTCATTCGTTGATTTCCTCCCGGCGAAAGGTTTAGATTCGTCATTGTAAGGTTGTATTCGGAGTCCTCCGATGAACGGTCAGATCTCCAGGAGATCTATTTCAATAAACAATTCCGATCTTCCATTTGAATATTCTTCAATGCTTTTCTTTGATGCTTTTACAGCGGAGTGTTAGAATAGACTCTGAAAACTGGACTCTGAAACACTTGACGCTATTGGACTCCAAACTCAGGTAAATGTTGGCCATCGATCTGGATATCCCTCTATCTGCGATCTAATCTTGGCCGTCCATTTTTAACATACAAATGGAAAGTCTGGCGCTATAATTGACGGTCATGATTAACTGTAAATATTGATCAAACAGTCGTTGTTCTTCGAGATTTATGCAGGGACTCGGCCTCTGGTTCACCTTACGCACAAAACTGAATTCAATCCTTGCTCCTCCACGATTCTCACAATTCAGCCTAACTGATCCGTTATCGCTTTTAGGGCATCGATCTCTTCAATGATTGATGATCACTTATAATTTGTCCTCTCTGATAAGAAGATTTAACCACGTTGGATCCAAAACCTGCACACACACTCATGGAAGATCCGATCTAGACTGTAATAATTTCACACACACATATCAATACAACAGAAAGACATCCAATTTCACAGTAACACAGAGAGCCCGTAAACTCAGAATTCTATTAATGACTTATTGTATACAAACTACATGAGGTCATTTGTCTTCCTGGCCTGATTTACGTTCAATTGGCTCTACAAGACCTTTTGGCCACACTCGGCCTTTTACTCACAGTCTTCCTATTCTCCTCTATGTCTCTGCTTACCCCTCCCTATTGCCCATAGGCTTACAATTTTAATTATAAAGGACTATGAAACCGGAATTGGTTCAAATCCACAAAATCCTCATTCAATAAATCTCTAGGATCCTTTAGATCCACAAAATCCTCAACTAACTCTCACAATTCTCGAGATTTGCTCAATAAGGCAAATTCGATTACATATTAATCAATCTTAACTCAACAACCTCTATCCTATGCAATTCTTCTAGAACTCAATAAAACATAGGAAATTATAATATTTCAAGCTTAGGGAACCCACTCCCATGGTAAATCAAAAGACCCTTTAGGCCTAATCAACAAGGTTAGATTAGGAGGCAAAATGCTCCTGCATCATAAACTCTCCCAAATTTGGGGAAGGGGGAACATGCCACATCGGGTTAGTTAGAAACCAATAAAATAAAAGGTCATTCACAGATTCATTGTCTGTAAAAACAAAGTTATACATTGCCAATAAGGTGCAAATTGTTGTTTTATGCTTAGCCTTTAATAGACATAGACATTAGATTGGGATGGTGTTCATTAATACCCAATTTTCATCTACACATTTATTAATTCCCAACATAAAAGAATAATAAATATTGAATTTGTCCTTCTTTAAAAGAGAACTAATTATTGTCAACTTAGAAAAGGCAGGCCCAAAGCTTTACACCAAAGTCTCTAATTTAAAAACAACATCGCCCAACTCTCACTAAAAACTATTTAGTGAAAAAATGCCTTTTGAGACATTTTATTGAATCAAGGAAGCTATGGGCAGTGCTAATCAGATGAAAGTTAAACCCTAGAGCTACAAACTTTCACAATTGCTTACAACACTATACCAGAAAACACCACGGGCATGATATTACAAAACTTAGATGGTGCAAAATATTTATTTTGACTTGAAAAAGGGAGGTTGCATGGCTTAACCTTAATGCTTCTGAGTCCTGACTTAAAAGCCATATCGTCCAGCACCAACAGAAGCATGAATCAATAATCATACAAGGAGAACATATAATAAGCATGTCAGAAAAGTCAAATAGCATTTTCTCATGATTGGTAGATTCAGAATTGGCAATCTGATCCATTCCTTCAAGCTTTCTTTAATAAGCAAAGCAAGTGATTTATCTCTCCTTCTAGGAAAATCCTTAGCATAGCCAAATCTCCACTTTTATCCGTAATTACAGCATGTGCCCTACTTTTTTTCCTTGGTCGTATTGATCTTTGCTTGGAAGCAGAACCGTAATCCGTGTAGGTGGCTAATAGCAATGTAATTTACTGATTTCTTGATCCTTGATTTCATATTTTCTATCGTATTTTTTCTTTCATGAGTATGTTTCCCTTCAATAATTTCATCCATATATATTTCAACACTCTAATGCAATAGGCTTCCATTGATGTAATTTCAACACTTTCAGCCATACACATAGCTTCCATTAATACAATAGCTGATCAAGAAATATGCACGGTGATTCTCTGCTTTCTACTTGAGTCGTGTTCATTGCTCAGAAGAAAAAATGCTATTATGCAAAAAGATATAAGTTCAAGACAAACATATGTTAACACAAATATCTATTTTCAGTGAATATTGTGAAAATTCAAGTATTGATGATTAAACCCAAAACATATTTTCGTGGTGTCAGTTTCAATGGTGAAATTTGAGGATAAACTCCGCTATATTATTTCGCAGCAGTCATTTCTGTGCAATGAAATTCCTCATCTTCGCAGACAGGTGATGAGTTTATTACAGCTATGTATAGATTTATGTGTTACTAGATTTATTACAGCTACGTATAGATTTATGTCTTACTGACTTACAAAGAGAACTGAAGTTGATATGTACATACGTGAACACTGAACATTGATGAGAACAATCCCGCCAGAAGAAAAGTGTAAGAGAAATTGCTGCAAAGGTGCACACTGTACACTCTATATTTCATTAGGTATATATAGGAGTACAAAATTGGTAGATGGAGAATATTTCATGTATAGGAGGCATCATCTTTAACTAAGTCATCCATGATACATTTACAATCACTCGTTGAGGTAGGTGGGATATAGTATGTACATTATATAAAAATACGAAATACAATATAATACATCCCATGCAGATGATAGTCATTTGTAATCTAAGATCTTATATACTTCGCAGTTGAAGAGATTTTATCAAACATAATTTTCATAAAATCTTATCCAGGGAACATGTATTTACTAGAAACAGTTTCCAATGATGGATAATGTATTTGCGTCGAAACCAGGCAATTCATATCTTATCTCTCTCTAACTGATAATATTAAATTTCATGATACTTGTGAAGTCAGTAAAGGTTTGCATATCAACATGAACAATGTCCATTTTTGCTCTTAAGACTAATTGTTATCACATATCTTTATAAAAACACAAATGGGAATGCAAATCTGCATGAATGCTCTCACGCACACACAGTTCAGAGTCTCTTGCAGCGATTAAAGGCACGTTGTCATTAACAATGTGGATGTGGAACAATACTTTGATTATCACACGGCATCTGTAATCACAGATCAGGAGGCCAATCCCTACATCTCACCTTGTACACACAGATCGTACAGGGCCTGTTCTAGAATAGAAGCTATCAAAAGCTTGTGGCCATCGACGATGTCAACGGCTCAAATGATTATATATCATGAACAATCTGGAATTTTTCTCCAGTGGCTATTACATAATATTTGTAAACAACGAATTAAGAGGCCAATCCCAGCAGAGTCGCCTTAAGATCCATATAGTACGGAACCTATCCCACGAGAACAGTTGTGAAATGTCGAAGGTCATCGACTATATGAAGTTCGGCTCTAAATGTTTTTTGCATGGTATTCGAAAGCAACAGATCAGGCTGTCAATCTCTATGAAATCACTAACGATACAGAAATTATCCCACGAGAACAGTTGTTAAAGGCCCAAGGTCATCAACTATATGAATTTTGGCTCTAATTGTTATTGCATAGTAATTGTACGCAATAGATCAGAATGTCAATCTTCATGGAATTGCCTTAAAAACGTGCAAAGACATGTCATGATCACAAAAGAGATAGAAATTTTGAAGTTCAAACAACCACAGAAATGTTAAAATGTGGACTCTGTGTAGATGAAATGATTCTACTCAAATCCAATGGGTTAGTTCAACCAGTTGTCACTAATATTGTTGGGAATTTGGCTAGTTCCATGTCCACAGGTGCCCGGTTCAAATCCCGAGTTATACACTAGTATATGCTGACGGATTTACTAGCGATTCCATCATCCACTAATGTAGGAAAGCAAACTTTTGGTTTCCAAAGAAATTTTCCTCGGAAAAAGAAAAAAGAGAAAGGATTCTACTAATGTAACTGAACAAACTGAACAGTGATTACAAGATTGCAACGATACAGTGCCTAAGATTTGTCAAAATGTGTTGGTAGGTGCGGCTGTCACTCTAACGCGTAGAAGCCATTAGAAACCTGTGGTTATAGATTTTGAATGTTGATGGACATCACAGAAGACATTTTCTCATTCATTTACACTATAACAAGTACACGAATACAGATGCAGTCGAACCTCTGAGTAAATCCAAAAGTTAAAACTCACTTTCGTAAAAACCTCTAAAGACCTAGACACACTGGTCAGTCCAACTGATAAAGCACTGCCACTTTCAACGGCTTGGCCAAAGTTCAAATCACAAGACGGACACAAGGTTATCAGAATTGCCAATTAATCAGCTATTCAAATATATAAAATCCAAAAATATAAAATTAAATGACCCAAAATTATTGATATAAAACCCTAGATACCCTCATGCATCTGCGATTCATATTCTAAGTTCTAACCCTTGTTCCATCCATTATTATTACTATTAGCATTCACTGTTGTGGAATCTGAAATACTTGATATAAAATCAAATGAATCTGAACTGATGCTGAACTGACCTTGAGCCGATCCACAGAAAGGAGCCCGCTGAGGATGCACTCTTTCAGACCAGTGCCCAGCACTATCACATCGTATTCCTCATCCATGGCCCTCTAAGGAAATTGAACGACAGAAATTGAGAGATTTGTTCTGTGATCCAGAAAATACTCACGCAAATGGGTTTCCAATGGCGGATTTATATGAGCCGGAGTTGTTGTGGTCTCTGCCGTGTGGAAATTATAGTGGCAGGGGTTTCATTAATGGCAGAAAATAAGAGAAATACTCACGCAAATGGGTTTCCAATGGCGGATTTATATGAGCCGGAGTTGTTGTGGCCTCTGCCGTGTGGAAATTATAGTGGCAGGGTTTTCATTAATGGCAGAAAATAAGAGTGACTGACTGTGTCAATGGAATCCAGGTTGACCATCACGCTTAAATATTCCGCTTTTAAAAGAAATGCATATTAAATTTTCTAAAAATAATTTATAAATGTCTAATTATCCTCAAATCCTTAACCAAAATGCTAAATCCCGATCTTCGGCACAGTACTCGCTATCATTAGTTGGGCCATTTCGATCGGATCATACGGTAGATGCGAACGCCAATTCGAGTATTCTCAGGATAAATTATGGGAGTTTTGGTGAGGCATCGGACTTTTCCGTTTAGTGGTGGGGACAAAAGTAAGTTAATTAGCTAACAAATTTATTTATTTATTTTAATTCTTCTTAAATTTGATAGAGAATTTGGTTAAAAGTTATGGTTACATTTGAATGATAAAGGGTTTTGAAACATTTTAAAATGATTTATATTGTTAAAATTTTGAAAAAAAAAAAATTGAGTAAATCAAAACTAAACTTAAAGTAAATTTACGAATAAAATTAAGTGTATCTATTTGTTAATTTATTTGGTTGGAGTAAGATATTGTTATTTTAGTCCTAGGTGTATAGTTCGGGTGATTGGGTAGCATGTTCGTTATCCTCCCCACTGAGGTTCAATTTCCACAAAATGGATATGTTGGCCCGTTGTGATAAGGCTGGTGAGCTTTCGGAACGTCTCAGCCCTTGCTAAGTCATAAGTTTCCAACCAAATTTGAACCTAGGCCTTGCCTAGGTAATCCTAGTGAGTTAGTGAAACTTTTTTGCATAACAAAAGTTGTTTACCCTTGCTCAAAAAAAGAGTACCCTAGCTAATCCTGAGTTAGTGATTCCTCGCATGTTTGCATAAGTGGATCATTTATTGTGGTTGATCTCAACGCAAATCATAAATGACTTTGATGAAATAGATCCCATGGTCATGACCATTTAGTTAAATGATAGTGGCCATAGCGCATGAGATGTACTCGCTTTATTGCAATAAATTATCGCATTTTGAAAATTGTTGATTGCTTGCATTGACCAAAAGTGTCTATCAAAACAAAACCATATAAAAATGAGATGTGTTTATGAAGTATCTATCCTGGTGCAAGGATCTCAACTATTGAGTGAAGCTTTAAGGACATAGCAACTTTCTTGATCAATGTTGAACTTGGATAATGCACGCTAGGGACACAAAGTCAAGCCAGTCACACTCCCTAGTGCATAGCTAGTGCATGGGATTAAATACACAAATCGTGTTAACTCAACCATGTGTTATTGTCATCAACATGCAGATTTAGTTTGTGTGATCTCTTAAGACATCAACATACCAATTCAATCAGTGCAAAACACCTAAAAACATCGCCCTTCAACCAATCAACCACGTGATAATTGACAGACACAACACCCTTTAAGTTTAAGCCAGACAAATCACGATTGACAAATCAAAGTCAAAATAACAAACACCACCCAACCTATAAACATATTACAATATAATCTTCTCAATGAGCAAGGGTGTGTCTCTTAATATATCCTCACCACCTATTGACAATAATGTAACTATGTCAAAGCAGTTTTCCTTGTTCCATGTGTGATTAAGATAGATTTATCACAATAATAAGCATTTAATATGTACTAGGTGAGGGGGTCACTTGTCCCACAAACAAAGGGGTTTGGGAAAAGATTACATCCACAAATCATGTGGCATCGTGAAAAGCGGTTTTGAAAATAGTGGACTAGGATACCTATGTCTTGTGTTAAATCAAGCATGCCCAACAACAAAGTCTTTATGTAAAAAAAATATAAGAAAAATCCTTATGTTTAAAAAAAAAATCTTTTTTCCAAAAAATTAAATATTCATGAAACAAGACTCATTAAACCTTTGTGATTCAAGGTAATGTCTAACATTTCTACTATAAACAGAGGTTCCAACAAGAGCATGAAGTCACTATCCCCACCTTTTCAATTGATTCCAAATGAAGAAAAATAAAGCGTAGAAGAGAAGAACTTGACAACTATGACCACATTTTCTGAGAATGGGCGGGAATGGGGAGTTTCAAATTTCTGAGAGGAACTTCGGCATCCATGGAGGTATCCACAGTAAGTTGCACAGTGACTACAAAACACTGGTAAGAGGCTTGTCTGTTTAGTGGTTCTAGGTTGGTTTTTCGCTTTTAAGGTAGTTAAAGATGTCAATTGTTGCTGATGGGCCAATAGTTATGGATAGCCCTCTTTGTTAAAACCTTCAGTCACCTCATCCGTTCCACTGTCACCTTACCTCGTATTTTTTATTCCTGAAGGGACGTGTTGGGTATTGGGTTTTGTTTTGTCTTACTCTCTTAAGCCTCTGGGCATCCAAGTGTCTTCCATAATGGATTCCAATGTCAATGCACTCATTAGAGCGGCTGACAAGGTAGGTTTTATTCTCCTCGATGGATGAGCACTTATTAGTTAATAACCTTACCAACCACCCTGGGGCTTGTAATAATAACGGCGTGAAGGCGGGAGATCCTCTTTTAACATCTCAGAATGCCACTGGACTATTGCATAGTTCAAACATACAATCTAGATTAGTGTTAGACTGTGCAAAACCGGCTTTAGAGGGTCATTCAGCTCCACAACAAAGGGTTAATGTTCTGAAACCTTCTGGTCATAACCTGGATTTTGACTGTGATAGAAATGCGACTTTAGATAGTGAAGCAAAACTTAACAGAAGGAGTTTATCAAGGATTTTTCCTCCCTCCTGTCACACAAAAGTCTGGAAGCCAAAGAAAATCAAGCGAAAACTAGTCCTTGGCATGGACGTCAGCCTAGAAGAGTCGTGCACTCTGTCGCTCTGCACTTTGGTGGGCATATTAGCTTATAGATCTCAGTGTTCTTCTCCTATAGAGGACTAGATAAAGTTTACTTGGTTACCATTTCTAGGTTATTGTCCAGAGGTTTACATTCTACCTAAAGGTTGGCTAGGCTTTATGTTTAAAAGCCCAGAAGATTCAGAGATGGTCTTGAATACTTTTTGGAGTTTTGATGGAGGAAGTTTAATGCTAAAGCATTGGAGCTTAAGCTTCAATCACTCATCAGAATACTTTAGCTTCAAACACATCTGGGTACTCCTACTGAGTTTCCCCCTCCATCTATGGAACAGGAAAGCTATGGGAGTTGTCGGGAACTCCTTAGGACGCTTCCTAAAAATCAAGGAGTGTGACCTCCTTTCTCCGAATAAGAATGGCTAAAATACTCGTTGAAATTGACATCCATGGGGGTCTCAGTGATGGGCTAAAATACTCGTTGAAATTGACATCCATGGGGGTCTCAGTGATGTTCTGGAGATAGAATGGCGAGGCTTACTTTTCGTCCAGCGTCTGGACTACCTAGGACTGTCGTTTTGAGGCACCCTGTGTCGGAAGACTGGGCACCTTCAGAAGGACTGCACTCAAGTTTACGGTTCCGTGTCGGATGAGGAGTTTTCAGGGGATGTTTCGGCTGATACAATGACTACTTTGGAGGAGGATGATACTCCTACTTTTTGCCATGATGTAGACGATTCTGATAGATCTCCCACAGTTGACTCTTCTTTCACAGGTAAGTTAAGAATTTTCTATCCAAAGTTCTTTTCGTCTTTGACTTTATGGGAGCGTCAACACTTGAAAACCACACTTTCGTCACCCTTGTCTTCTTGCTTTAGAGCTTCCACTGTTACTCCTCCTATACCCCAGCCAAAACATGTGTCAGTCCAAAATCCTTCTATGAAGGGTCCCAACGTCGAAAAGTCCCCTAAGCCTCCCTTGGACACTCTTTCTATGGCTTTTCCCACTGTTACAGGATACATTGAGTCGGATCTAAGTGACAGTGCCTTAGACAATCTTTTAGTCGATATGTTACCCTCTGGTCATCGGCTTAAAATACCTTTATCGCTACCTGTTTTTTTCTGGATCTTCTTTGGCGACAAGAAAGGAAAACAAAGGTTCTACCTCTACTAGTCAAGGGTTACCGAGCTCGTCTAGTGCTGACCCTGCTTGGTCCAGAGGTTTGGGGCTTGAGGTCTCTCCCTTAAAAACTCGTAGTGCTCCTAGGAAGGCGGGAGCTACTACAAAACCACAGTCTACTCCTTCCACAACTTCTGATATAGGGGCGCTTAGAGGTTTAAAATCCCTAGCAAGGGCTAAGATATGATTTTTGTATCCCTCAATATTAGAGGGGTGGGAGGACCCCTGAAACAAAACTCCCTGAGAAGACTGCTAAGTACAATTTCCCCTAGTATTATTTGATTACAGAAGACTATGGTTTCGGCGGAAAAGGCAAGGTCCTTCATCCAAAAGTTAAGACCCGACTAGTTGTCTTGCGTTGTGAATGCAGTGGGGACTTCTGGAGGTTTGCTAGCCTCTTGGGATCCAATTTTTTTCACTTTTGACCCTTTTCTAAGCATGGGTGGTATACTTTTGACAGGGCACTCATTTGAGGACAAAAAAGAGCTCTCGATTCTGAACGTCTATGGACCATGTCAGAATAGAAAGGAGTTTTGGG
>CBVK0101740269.1:0-19456 GCA_900067695.1 Picea abies | reverse complement strand
TGTGGGTGACTCGTGACTCCCTAGGGAGTTGAAGAGTGTTGACTCTTCGGGCCCGAGAGAAACAGAAGGTCCTGGTGGAGCGACCGGCTTGCTCGGAGAGGGGCAGAGGATCGGGTTGCATCATTGGCACAAGGGAAGACCCAGGGTTCATCTTCAAGAGCGCAGCAACAAGCCCTAACTACTGGCACTTTCGAAAACACCTGCAAAGTAGGTGTAGTCTCACCTGAAGCAGTTATAAAAGGGATGTAGGACATAGATGTCTACAACCGAACGAAATATCAAGTGGATATAACACAAGAAAAAAACAACATTCATAAATCACTTATCATCTTAGACATACTCTTCACATCTACTTATCATATCTAAAGCAGTAATGCAATCACAATATATCAATGATAGAGACAGAAGATCAATCACACAAAACACAAAATATACATGGTCCACCCTTTCTCTAGGGCTACATCCATAGAACTGTGCTATAATAAATTAAGGTAAAGCATATAGTTCTTATCTAAAATCTTAGCTAGAATATCTCTTCTCCTCTCCTCTTTTCCTCTCCCCTCCCTACGCACCTAGTTGCAGGGTTGATCTTCACACCTTGCTAAAGATTCTTTCAATGAAAGAATGTTCTCACTCTTAACACTTATCCCTCTCAATACAATACTTACTTACATCAACAATACAGCTAGATCAACAACAATATCATACCAACCCAAAAGTACCAACCCGACCCAGGTCCTTTAAACCTTCATTTATACATTACACTAGCTCACTAACAGCCTTAAGTTGTAACCTAGGTGTCCAAAACCCTAGATACCAAAACCCTAGGTGTCTAAATCTAAAACCCTAGGTCAACTTGACCCATATTTTTAAGGCTTCGCCAGCCTATCCTTCCTTTCTTCTCCTGCGGTGATCCAAAGAATCCATCGATGGATTTTTCCACTTGTTGAGTTTTCCACGATCCTTCTTCCTTGCTTATATGTCATCCCCGATCTCCTCGTCCAACATCTTTCTTTCTCGGGCTTCGCTCCATATTTTATGCTCTTTTTTTCACATCAACCCAATAACAGTCACTATGTCTTCTGTGAAGTTCACATTTTCCTTTTCTTCCTTGATTCTTCGCATACTTCCATAACCAAGGGCCAATAGACCCCCAACACTCACCTATGACTCATCCTGAGGCACTTCATATATGAGCTTCCTATTTTACTTTGATTCCTGACTGCGCAGTGTAACCTCTATTTTTTGCTTGATGCCTCCTCTTTTTCCCTTGTACAGACTGTCTTTTATGTGTCTGGTACCCATTTTCAAATGCACCTGGTGCCTAGACCCTTTTCTTCATGCCTTCACTGAGAGTTGCAAGGAAAATGGTTTTCATAGTACAACTTTAGCTGACTCCCATTCACCAAACCTTCCTTCCATTCTCCCTTCAACGTTTTCAGTTGTGCAACTCCTCCTTCTGTAACATAAATGATCTCGTATGGACCTAACCAATGCGTTCTAAACTTCCCATGATGTTTTATGAACTTACTGTCATATACTAGTACTAGATCACATTGTTTGAATGCCTTCTTATTGATGTGCCTATCATGATAGGCCTTCACTTTTTCCTTCTAAATGTGTTGATGGAATCCTGCAATGAATCTGTCTTCTTCCAATTCAACCAACTGTGCAAGCCTCTCTTGGAGAACGTGAGGGTCATCCATATATGTAAAGGCAAAAATTATTAGGTTGGGTACCATATATTCCATTGGAACAATAGCTTCAAGACCATATACCAACTTGAAGGGGGTTTGCATTGTTAGTCTCTTGCAAGTGCTTCTATAGGCCCATAATACTTCTTCTACTCTCAAATCCCAATCATCCCTATTCACACTGCAAATATTCATGAGCGATATCTCCAAGATCTTGTTGAATGATTCAACTGTCCCATTTGCTTATGGATGGTACGGTGTGCTCTTCTGATGGTGGACTGCAAATTCTACAGGCAGTGCTTCAACTGTCTTATTGATGAAATGTGTTCCTTCATCAATCATAAGGATCTTTGGGCATCCAAACCTGGTTATAATGTCATAAAATATGAAGCATGCAGTTGTAGTTGCAGTATAGTCCTTGACTGCTCTTGCTTCGACCCATCTAGTCAAGTATTTTGTTGTTGTAATTATGTACCTTGATCATGTATGCTTTCCTGTTGGATTTATAGGTCCAACAAAGTCAATGGCCCATTTCAAAAATGCTTGTAGGGTCAGCTATTGTGCCAATGGAATTTCATCTCTTATGTATGGTTTCCCAACTCTTTGGCATACATCGCAGGCTTTGGAATAGTCTTTAGCATCTCTGTGTACAGTAGGCCACCAAAGGCCAACTCTAAGAACCTTTTGCACTGTTTCTTTTCCTGCATAATGTCCTTCTACGATGCCTTCATGAGATTCTGGAAGGATGAATGGTCATTCTACCTCCATAAAACACCTTCTCAATATCTCATCAGATCCCATCTTGTATAAATGTCTGACTATAAGTGAGAAATCTGCAGAGTGCACTACTAGTTGTTTCTTTTGAGGAATTGTGTACTCACTAGGTGCCATTCCCGTTGATAGGAACTGGACTATGTCTGCAAAGTGGTCACCGATCTTTCTAATGGCCAGTAGTTGTGCATCCGGTAGTGTATCCTCCAAACTGGTTGGTTCTTTACCATGTTCCAACCTTGACAAGTGGTTAGGACCTTTGTTCATTCTCCCTAGCTTTACTATGATCTCAAAATCATATTCTTGAAACAAAAACAACCATCTCCATATCCTTCCCCCCAACACTGGCTTGTTGGCTAGCTATTTCAGCGCAAAGCGATCAGTAAACATTTTAAAGTGTCCTCCCAACAACTAGTGGAAACATTTTTGCAATGCATATACCATGGCTAACCCTTCTCCCTCAATGATGGTGTAATTAATCTCAACATTGGATAGCTTCCTACTAGAAAAGGCTAACGGGTGGTCAATATCTACTTCTCCCAGCTTTTCTAACACAACTCCTAGAGCAATGGAAGATGCATTAACATGCACATGAAACTCCTTGTTCCAATCTAGGAAAAACAGAATGGGCACAGTAACCATTTTCTGTTTCAGTGTGTCGAATCTCTGTTGGCATTCCTCTGTCCAGCTAAACTGACAATCCTTCTTCAACATTTTTTCCACGGGTGTTGTAATATGAGCATATCCCTTAATGAACTTTTTGTAATATCATGTGTGTCCCAATGCAGTGTGTAGCTGTTTAACTGAAGTAGGAGGGGGTAGATAAACTATAATGACAATTTTGGATGGATCTACCGACAATCCTTGGTCACATACAATTTGACATAACATAACTCCAAATGGTGAAAATAAAATGCATTTCTTCAGGTTTAAATAAATTTGACACTACCTACATTTATCCAACATTAGCCTTAGACATTCAATATGATTTTTCAATAAGATAAAAACAGTCCAATCATCAAAGTCTGCTTCTAAACTTTTATGCAAAAATTCCTTGAATGCTTTTACCACCACTCTGGAAAAGATGGTTGGTGCATTCTTCAATCCGAATGGCACCACTGTATATTTGTAGGATCCCCATTCTGTTGAAAATTTGGTCTTATGGTCATCTTCCTTGGCAATTCGTATCTGATGGTATCCTAAAAATCCATTTGTAAAAGAATATACTTCCTGGCCTCCCAAATTATCTAACACTTCGTCAGTGAATGGTGTAGGGAAGGGGTCATGCAAGTGGTCTTATGGCGATCTTCCTTGGCAATCCAGATCTGATGGTATCCTAAAAATCAATCTGTAAAAGAATATCCTTACTGGCCTCCCACATTATCCAACACTTCGTTAGTAAATGGTGTAGGGAAGGGGTCATGCAAACAAGAATCATTTAGCTTCCTGAGATCTATGCATATCCTGATCTCTCATGTTTTCTTGTCTTGCACCACCATAGGGCTTATCCACTCTAACTCTTCAACAGGCTCTATAATCTCTGCTTCCAACATTCTGTCAAGCTCAATTTTCACTTTCTCCTTATATTTAGGGTTTAGTCTGTAAGGTCTCTGTTTGACTGGTCTATCATATGGCTTCAAAGGAATCCTCATCTCACCCATAGGCCCTTTAATTCCCTTCATACTCCTTATATTTAGGGTTTAGTCTGTAAGGTCTCTATTTGACTGGTCTAGTATTTGGTTTCAAAGGAATCCTCATCTCACCCATAGGCCCTTTAATTCCCTTCATATCAGTGAATTTTGTTGGAAACAAGTCCTCATATTCATGCATTAACTATGTAATTTTATCAATGGTAGAAGCATACCAATAGTCCCCAACATTTGCAAAATTTGGTGTCTTTTCTGTTCCAATATTGACTTTCTTAATTTTAATTGGCTGTCCAATAAATGGTAGCTCAACTCCTGGTCCTTCCACATCTCTCTGTCTTTTTGTTTCTGTGATGTTCATCTTCCTCGTATAATTGTCTTCATTGGCATTGATGTTTTAACAGCCTTGCAGTTTCTGGAGAGGCGTAGTCCATTCATCCTCTTCTTGTTATAAGGGAAGGCTAGATACCTCCTAGAATACCTTTTGTCTCACAGTATGTAATTCTTGATATACTGATGGATATTGACTTTCAAATAAGAAGGTAGTTACAAAATTCTGAGTCATACCTTGCCAGTTACAAAATTCTGAGTCATACCTTGCCAATCTGTAGTGATGAGGCGTAGGTCTACTTGGAGGTACCAGTTGATAGGTGTCATGTCTAGTGTGTTGATGAATTTTTGTACCCACTGCTCTTGAGGGATGTTGCTCCAAGATTCCTCATAGCTTAGAAAATGGTCCTTTGGGCAGCTTCAACTTGTGTAGCGAACTTTGCAACCTTCTACTTGTGCTAAGAACCTTGTTGTCATCAGGGTACGACACTGTATCCAATCTGTAATGTTACTTTTGTGTTCCCCCCACCATCTTTCTAGTGTGGATTTCAAGGCAGGGTCTATCGCCAATAATCTCTGATGTATTGGTACACTTTCTTCAAATCCTGATAAGAAGGTTTGTAAAGGGTTAAGACCATCAAATGTGGGTAAGTTACTTACGGTTGTGTCGATCCAGTGGACTTCTCCGGTTAATCTAGCGCATGTTATTGTAGATACTTCATACATCTTATTCTTTCAGTTCTCCAGTGTTTCTTCTAAGTCTGATGAGCATGCGCTATCACTTCGCCAGCTTAAGTTTCCATCGGTTGTAGGGTTAATGTAATCCTGTTGTCTCACTATTAGCTTTTATATGTTTTTCAATGCATATGTGTGGTCTTCTTATCTGATAGGTTCCATGTACCATTGACCTTCATATGGATCTAAAGGTGAAATGACCCTAAGGCCATCTCTTTGAAAATTCATGCGTCTTTTCTTTAATTCAACAACAGTAGAGTTATTGAAGGCCCAATCAATTCCTAACAGCGCGGGGTAAGGGCAACTGTTATCAACTATTTCAATTAACTCAAAGTTTGCAAATGTTATTACTCCATCAATGTCCATTGGGACATGCTCCAATCATCCAAATGGGTTGATAGCTTGCTCGTTATCCATCCTAATCATGATAGGGGAATAGATCAACTTTATTTTTCCCATCAGTGCACACGTTTGCATCATCATGACATTGACCTCTGACCCTAACTCAAGGACTACATAGTCTATCTCATACTCTCCTATTTGATCATTCAAATGTAATTCTTTACTTCTCCTTATCTTCTTACCAATTTGGTATACTTCCCTATTCAGCAAGGACTCTATCTTTCATAGCTCATATTATGTAATTATATTTTGTAATTCTTGTACAATGCTTTCATCTTGAACCAAATTAATTCAAGTATACAAAATTCCATGAGCTTGCTTACCTCTTTTCTGTCTTCTGGCAAAGAAGATTGATCGAATGCGTGAGCCATTCCATACTCTCTTACTTGTGGTTTTGTCTTCGATGAATAACCTTGGTTTCCTATGAATTCTTTTCTGGCTTCCTCAAACATTTGTCTTTCTTTCTTTGCATCAAACGTTTGTGTCTTCTTTGTATCTTTCATGATTCCCGAGTCTTCTGTAATATTCCTTTGGGTTATTCTGTCATGTCTTGTGACAATGCCTCCTCTTGTTATAACAACAACTCTAGGGTCTTCTCTGTGAGGCTCAACATATATCAGTTACACTTGTGGGTTCTGCTGAGGTCCTCATCTTTCCTGAAGCTTAGCTAGCAGCACATGACAATCTTCTATAACATGGTCAAACGAGCTCCAGTACCTACAAGTGGTACAAGGGTTCTAAAAATCCATTGAAAGGTGTCATGGGTGTGTGTAGTTATAACAGATGATCTGTCCTCTGCCTCAACCCATTCCTCCTCCTCGTCCTCTTCCTCTGAATCCACCGTGATGATTGAAGTTTCCTCTCCTAGGAGAGTTATACTGCGTAGGGTTTCCTTCTTGTTGTACTTTTCCTTGAATCTTATTTATGTCTATTGACATTTCATGCATGAGATCGTAAGCCCTACAATACCCCTATCATCATGTCATATGGACTTACATAATGTGAAGTACAAATTTGTAGGTGTTTGAACATACTTTTTCATGTAGTAGCACTCAACAGGGCGATGTCTGTTTCTGGATACCTCACACCAAGGTAAGGTGACTTGGTTCAAAGGGCTTATAGCTCTAGAAGCCAAGTATTCATTGAATAGGGGACAATGTTCCTTTTCATGGCCTTCTGATATGCATTTGACACACCAGATGACTTCTCTTTTATCTTTTCCCTTGTCTTTGTTCATATCTTCGACCTGCAGAGACAAACTAGTTAGCTGACTCAGGATCTGACTCATACTCGAGATAGATTCTCTTATAGGGGTTGATTCTAACTTCATGGTGATCTGCAACGCCTCAGCCTATGAAGCAATATTCTGTTGCATCATAGGAACTTTGATGTATGGTAAGAGGAAAACAATGAACCATTCTTTGTTCTGTTCATCTTGGATCTGAAAAGTCAATCAAACTGTTAAGGTTTTGAATCTCTGATCAAACTCCCAAATAGGTTCGACCACCTTCTTCTTTATCTCTTTCAGCTCTATAATACATTGTGACTTTGACTTGGGTTTCTTGAACTCTGCAATCAACGCATTCTTAATCTGATTCAATGGTTTAGGCTATGCAAGTCCTTGGACAAGCTTCATGTACCAACTCAGAGTGCGGTCCCTTAGAGTGGTACTGAACTGTGTTCTTTTGACAGCTTTGTTGGTGACATTTTTAATATTCCATACAGTTTCAAACAAGAACTAGTGTTGGTCAGGATCTTCAGATCCATCTCCCCTAAAGATAGGAAGCCTCATCTCATCTTTCATAGATCTTCCTAGAGTTCCTGACTGAATGTGTGGTGGAATACTATTGACAGTGCTTTGGACGCTGGTGTAGATCCCTGAACCCTTGGGTCGAGGTCCATGCAAGATCGCTCTAAATCTACCCTTGAGTCTAATTGAATCTTAGATTCCTCCCCAGAGAATCCCACACCCATAACGGTGCCTTCCACGGGTCCTTATAGGTGTACCTGCATGATCAACCACTAGGCATCAACCCAAATCTCCTGACTAGTAATGTGATTGCACCCTTCACCAAATCGGGACTTCAGGTCTCGAGTTTCTTGGCCTTCTGTTGCCGAAACCCTGAAATTTCAATTCGCCGAAATTTCTGGTCGCGTCTTCCTCCATAGCCGTATCACGTTTTGCGATTTTGGGAATCTCGGAACAAGAACCCCTATATTTTGTCTACAAAAGAGACGAAAATGTCAAACCCCCAATGCATTCAGCAAAGGCTAGCTCTCCAACGAAAATTTTCGCCGATTCAGAGTTTCAGACTTCACGTGTTCGCAAATCCTGATGCAAGTCTCTCGGCTCTCCAGCCTATGAAACCCCAAAAACAGTCAACGAAGTTTGACTCCATATGGTGAAAAGTACGCCACCTATCACTTCGCTGCGTTCTATCTCTGACATGAATTCTTCTGCCCCTTCAAAGCTCTGAACTACGAAATGAGAGTTCACCGGAGATCCGATGACCCTCGTTGGATTGGATTTAACGAACCTATCTCTCCTGAGATTGTAATTAGAAAATCACTCGCCGTAACTCCCCTTTCTCCTTCACAAGATCTATTGGCCTTCGCAACTTCATGAGTTCTCCACAGAGAATTTCAACTATCTGATTTCCTTCCTCAATGACTTCTGCGGAATGAATCTATGTTCCTTTGCCTGAACTTGACTTCTGCAAAGTGACTTCGTTCTGTCTCCCTTTGAAGTATTTCAATTTTTTCCTTCCTTTGAAGTACTCAAAGGTGTTATCCCTCCTGAGCTTTCACTTGTGAACTTCGAGTCTCTAAAGGGACTCCTGCATGCACTCCTTGCAACAAATCCTCCAAATACTTCTAAGTATTTAATTCTTCGACTCTGTGCACCCGTTACAATAGTAGTCCTTGGACTCTTCAACCTTAGTTGATGGGTTCTAATGTCTTGACCAGCCTGCGCACACCTTTCACTGCTTATGTGCTTCACTTGCACTTCTATTGGAATGAGAACAACAATATCTCTCCTGAGCTTTCAGAGATGAACTCTGAACCTTTGTGAATGCACACCTTGCGGATGCTTTCACTACACTCCTTGCAGGAAATCTCTCTCTCAGGAAGAGAAACAATTGAAACTCATTCTCTTTCTCTCTCTCAGACTTCAAACATTCAACATGAAATCATACATTCAACACAACATTAAGAAAATGCATAGCAGAGAGAGTAAAACAATCATAAGCATAGCATTCAACATGTATACACAAAAAGCGTCATAACACCATGAAACTGAATTAAAGCTTCATATATTAATTCAAAGCTCCTGTACATGATTTCTTTTTCTTGACTCTCTGCTACAAATCTCTCTTTCTTCTCTATGCTTATGATACAATTATGTTACAATGATACAAAGATGACGGTGTCTATAGTCATTTTCCCTCCTACGCTCCCAAAACTATCTAATCTTCATTCAAACCTACCTACCTTTATTAACTACGCATAAATGCCTCTACATTCTACAGATGAGAGCAAATTGCTCAAGATCTGTTTACAATATCTTCACATAAATGTAAGTACACTTCCACAAATATCACATTTATATCTACTTCCTAATCTTTCAAAACATTTCAAAACATGAGAAATGTGTTGGCACTTGTCCCAGTTGGCTTCTGCCTTCAGGCTTGCTTAGCTTCTTACGATGCTCCTGCATCATACTCCCTCGCATGAAAATTTTCATGAACTCTTGCTCATGAGCTATTACATGGTCTCTCCATGCTTCTAAATTTCTACTTCATCTTCCCAACTGGCATCTTCAACTGGATGTCCCTTCCACTTGATCAAGTATTCAAAATATTATTTCCTCTTGGTCTTCCTGCTGACTCTCTTTTCAGGTATACTTTCCATCTTTGGATTTTCAGCTACAGGTATTTGTTTGATCCACTGAACCTCTGTCTATTCATCCTCTTCTCCTTCTTTGTAAGGGTACAAATCTGAGATGTTGTATATCGGTGAAATTCCGATCCCATCGGGTAATTCAATCTCATATGCATTTGCCCCAAATTTTCTTATGACCTTGCATGGTCCAATCATTTTCATCTTCATTTTGTTGTATGTTCCTCTTGGGAACCTTTCCTTCCTCAGATGTGCAAGAATTAGATCACTGACTTGAAGTTGAATTTCTCGCCTGTGTTGATCTGCTTTGCATTTTTACTCTTGACTCGAATTCTGCAATTGCTTCTTTACTTGGCTATGAAGCTCCTTCATTGCTTCTACAAACTCCTCTGCACTAGCACTCCTGAATTCAGTCTGTTCTGAATCTTTCAATTCAGAAACTCCCATAGGTTGCATTCCATATACAATCTCAAATGGACTCTGCCCTGTGCTTCTATTGAACAAGTCATTGTAAGAAAATTCTGCCTGTGATAGAATGTGATCCCACTGACTGTGGTTTTCAGTCACTAGGCTCCTTAGCAAATCTCAAAAGCTTACGTTCAGAACTTCTGTTTTCCCATCCGTCTGAGGATGATACGCTAAGCTAAAAGACAAACTTGTCCCCAACTTATTCCATAAAGTCCTCCAGAAATGTCCAACAAACTTGGTATTCCGATCTGAAACTATACTCCTTGGAAAACCGTGAAGTCTGATGACTTCTTTGAAAAACAGGTTCGCAATATGAGTTGCGTCACTGGTTTTCTGGCATGGTATGAAATGTGCCATCTTTGAAAATCTGTCTAACACTACAAAGATTGAATCAAACCTTCTTTGTGTCCTTGGTAGCCCTAATACAAAATCCATGCTCACTGCATCCCACGGCCTCTCAGATATGGGTAATGGCTGGTATAAGACTGTGTTTTTCCTTTTCCCCTTTATGTGCTGACAAATCCTACATCTATCCACAAATATATTAACATCTATCCTCATCCCTGGCTAAAAATATGAGCTATTCAACTTTGAGAACGTCTTATCATGACCGAAGTGTCCGACCAATCCTACACTGTGTTTTTCTTTCAACAGATTCTCCCTCATGGAGCATTTTGGAATACATAACTGATTTCCCTTTAATAATAATCCATCCTGGATCATATATTCGGTCCATTGGCTTCTGTCCCTGAGAACTAGATTCTTAGATGCCTCATACACATTCTTAAAATCTGTGTCATCTCTGTACATTTCTTTGAGGTTATCAAAACCCAAAGTTTTGACTCTAAATTCCTGCATAAGCAAACATTTCCTGCTCAAAGCATCAACAACTTTGTTAACAGTTCTGGAAATATGTTTAATTACAAAAGTAAAATTCTGCATGAATTCAACCCATTTAGCATGCTTTTGGTTCAACTTGTCTTGTTGATTTGCGAATTACAAAGCATGATTGTCACTGTACAAAACAAACTCCTTAGGAACCAAATAATGTCTCCATTTATTCAATGCTTGTATGACTGCATATAATTCTTTGTCATATGTTGAGTACTTGACCTTCACTTCATTTAGTTTTTCGCTGAAGTATGCAACCAGCCTATCATCTTGGCTCAAGACCACTCCGATTGCAAATCCACTCGTGTCACACTTGACCTAGAATGTCTTGCTCAAATACGAAAAAACTAAAATTGGCTGCTCAGTGATCTTCTTCTTCAGCAGATTGAAGCTTTTCTCTGCTTCCTCTATCCAATGAAAAGATTTATGTGTTTTCTTCACCATATCCATCATCGGTGTGCTAATCCCACTGAAATTTCAGATGAATTTCCTGTAGAAACTAGCTAAACCATGGAAGCTTCGAACTTCAAACACACCTTTTGGTGATGGCCAATTCTTAATCGCTTCTACCTTATCCGGATCCATTTTCAACTCATTTGCAGAGATAACAAAACCCAAATAAATGAGTTTTGTCCTCATAAATGATGATTTCTTCATGTTTATCAGCAGCTTCTCTTGCTGTAATCTCCTCATCACTGTAGCTAAATGCTTCAAGTGTTCTGCTTCTGTTTTGAAGAAAATAAATATATCATCGGGATATACAATAATGAATTTCCCAATGAAATCCTTCAGGACTTCATTCATCAATCTCATGAAAGTACTGAGTGCATTCATTAAGACAAATGGCATAACAAGCCATTCATACATCCCTTCATTCATCTTGAATGTTGTCTTCCATTGATCACCTTCTCTCATAAAAATCTGATGATATCCACTTTTCAAATCGATCTTTGAAAAGAATCTTGCTCTACTCAAGAAATCCATCAAGTCATCCATCCTTGGCAATGGAAATTTGTATCTGATGGTAATCTTTTTGACTTCTCTTGAGTCTTTACACATTCTCTAGCCTCCATCTTTCTTTGGTCTGAGCACTGTTGGAACAACACATGGACTCAAGCGTTCTCTAACCAATCCTTTGTCCATTAAATCCTGGACCTGTCTCTTGACTTCTTCATTCTCTTGCGGCATCAATCTGTACGCTGCTTTGTTTGGTAAACTGGATCCGGGTATAAGATCAATGTGATGGCTTATACTCTTGATCAGTGGCAACGAAAAAGGTAGTTCGTTCACTACTATATCAGCGAACGCTTCTAGCAGCTTCTGGATTTCTTCTGGTAAATCATCCACTCTTGTACTGGTCTAAACAATTCTAGGCTTCTTAACCACAATAAATTGTGTGTCTTCCTTCTTCTTAACCTCATTAAGAAGTTCCTTCCCACTCATGAGAAGTACAGTTTCTCTTACCTCTGGTTTCACTTCTTTATCCTTAATCGACAGAAAAATGTGAGTTCTCCCAGTCTTCTCTAGGGTGTATGTGTTCTTTCTCCCATCATGAAACACATTTCTGTCATATTGCCACGGTCTACCCAGTAATAGATGACAAACATCCATGGGAATGACATCACATAATATTTCATCCTTATATCCTCCTATTTTAAATTCAACTAAACATTGTTTAGTGACATTTACCTGATGTCCTTTTTGTAACCACGAAACTTTGTATGGAATTGGAAGTACAATAGTCTCTAGCTCCATCTTTTCTACCATCTCTGTAGAAACGAGATTGTTTGTGCTACTGCTATCCACGATGACTTTACATACTCTGTCTTTTGTCTTGCAAGCAGTCTGAAACATTCAGTTCCTTTGGGTTGGGTTCTCTGCCTCCTTCTCTAGTGTCAAGAGAACTTTCCTCATCATCAAAGATCCTCTTGCCTCAACATCTTCTTCCTCAACATTCCATCTTTGTGCTTCGACAATGTAAGTCTCACCTCCTTCTTTGTTCTTATCCGGACACTCATAGTATTTATGCCCTTTTTTCCCATAGACAAAACATTTCACTTCATTGCCTCTGCCTCTTCCTCCTCCTCTGGCTCAAGGAAAAGTATTTCTATCGGCATACTACCCTCTCTATGAGCTTCCCCCTCTCTTAGGTTGAGTTTGAGTTTTCTTCCCCTCTTCTTTAGATTTCTGAGTTCTGTCTTGGGCAATTTCTTTGCCTCTGGCTTGAATTCTAGCTCGATCTCTTTGACCTTGCTTTCAACTCAACTTCTCTTTAGCTTTCAAAGGCATCAGATAAGCATCCTCCACATTTCAAATGATCGTCATTCTCATCTCATCTTGAATGTCATATCGCAAACCATTCATATACCTAGCAACCTTTTCATCATCGCTTTCCCGATGACCTTCTCTGATGTTTATCTTGTAGAATTCTTCAGTGTATTCCTTTATTGACATCAACTTCTGTCTCAAATTCTGCATCCTCCAAAATAGAGTGATTTGATAATCCTTGGGTATGAATTTGGATTTCATTTTTGCAACCATTCTATCCCAACTCTTGATTTCCTACTTGCCTTTGCAGTGTTTTTCAACTTGCAGTTCATCCCACCATAGTGTTGCATGCCCTTTAAATCTTGTGACAACATGTTTGACCTTCTTCTCTTCCTCGACATCCTCATAGTCGAAGTATTTATCTAGAGTTCTAATCCAATCTAGAATCTCTTCAACATCCAGGTTTCCTTCATATACTAGAATCTCCATTTTTTCTCTGGCACCTATCCTAGCAATAACCCTGCATAGGCGTTCATCCGCAGCATCCTTGACTGCAACTTCTTCTCCTTCATGTCCAACTTCATTTTCACTTTCAGCCTCGCTGATATCCCCAGCGTTGATTGTGTGCCTCTGTGCTGTCTCCATGGCATCAAGCCTGGCACGTAGTTCACGCATTCCTCTTTCCATTGTTGGATCATGCATTGCCATTGGCCTGTCTCTTATCCTTGGCAACATCATTTTAAATGTTCCTCTTTTCTCTGCTACAGAAAGAAAAGAAATTGTTATGTGCTCTGATACCACTTTGGTGCAGACATTCGAACCCTTGAGTCGATGTTCACGCAAGATCGCTTTAAATATTCCCTTGAGTCTAATTGACTCTTATATTCCTCCGCATGGAATCCCACACACACAACAGTGCCTTCCAAAGGTCCTTATAGGTGTACTCACATGATCAACCAAAAGGAATCAACCCAAATCTCCTAACCAGTAATGTGATCGCACCCTTCACCAAATCAAGACTTCGGGTCTCACGATTTCACGACTTTCGTTGTCGAGTTTCTCGGCCTTCTGTTGCCGAAACCCTGAAATTTCGATTCACCAAAATGTCTAGCCGCGTCTTCCTCCACATTTGTATCACATTTTGCAATTTTCGGAATCTTGGAACAAGAACCCCTATCTCTTGTCTACGAAAGAGCCGAAATACTGAACCCCCAATGCTTTCAGCAAAGGATGTCTCTACAATGAAAATTTTCATCGATTCAGAGTTTCGGACTTCGCATGTTCACGAATCCTAATGCAAGGCTCCTGCCTTTCCAACCTACGAAACCCTGAAAGTAGTCAACGAAGTTTGACTCCGCCTGGCGACAAGTACGCCACCTATCAGTTCGTTGTTTTCTATCTTTGACATGAATTCTTCTGCCCCTTCAAAGCTCGGAACTCCGAAATGAGAGTACACAAGAGATTCGATGGCCCTCGTTCGATTGACTCTAACAGACCTATCTCTCCTGAGCTTATAATTATAAAATCACTCGTTGTAACTCCCCTTCCTCCTTCACAAGATCTAATGGCTGTCGCAACTTTGTGAGTTCTCCACAGAGAATTTCAACCGTCTGATTTCCTTCCTCGATGACTTATGCGGAATGAATCAATGTTCTTTCGCTTGAACTTGACTTCTACAAAGAGACTTCGCTCTGTCCCCCTTTGAATTATTTTGATTTTTTCCTTCCTTTGAAGTACTTAAAGGTGTTATCCCTCCTGAGCTTTCACTTGTGAACTTTGAGTCTCTAAAGGGACTCCTACATGCACTCCTTGCGGCAAATCCTCCAAATACTTCAAAGTATTTGATTCTTCGATTCTGTGCACCCATTGCAACAACAGTCCTCCGACTCTTCAACCTTAGTTGATGAGTTCTAAGGTCTCGAATAGCCTGCGCACACCTTGCACGACTTCTATGCTTCACCTGCACTTCTATTGGAATGAAAACAATGTTATCTCTCCTGAGCTTTCATAGATGAAATATGATCCTTTTTCAATGTACACCTTGCGGACGCTTTCACTGCACTCCTTGCAGGAACTCTCTCTCTCAGGAAGAGAAACAATTGAAACTCATTCTCTTTCTCTCTCTCAGACTTCAAACATTCAACATGAAATCATACATTCAACACATCTCTCTCTCAGGAAGAGAAACAATTGAAACTCATTCTCTTTCTCTCTCTCAGACTTCAAACATTCAACATGAAATCATACATTCAACACAGCATTAGGAAAATGCATAGCAGAGAGAGTAAAACAACCATAAGCATACCATTCATCATGTATACATAGAAAGCGTCATAACACCATGAAATTGAATTAAAGCTTCATATATTAATTCAAATCTCTTGTACATGATTTCTTCTTCTCAACTCTCTACTACAACTCTCTCTTTCTTCTCTATGCTTATGATACACTTATGTTACAATGATACAAAGATGAGGGTGTCTATAATCGTTTTCCCTCCTACACTCCTAAAATTGTCTAATCTTCATTCAAACCTACCTACCTTTATTAACTACGCATAAATTCCTCTACATTCTACAGATGAGAGAAAATCACTCAAGATCTGTTTACAATATCTTTACATAAATGTAAGTACACTTCCCCAACTATCACATTTATATCCGCTTCATAATCTTTCAAAGCATTTCAAAACATGAGAAATGTGTTGGCGCTTCTCCCAACTGGCTTCCACCTTCACGCTCACTTAGCTGCTTACGATGCTCCTACATCAGATGCTCTAGTGGCTGGGATTACTCTGGTTGCTTAATACTACTGAATCAACAAGAGGGATAACATGACTTACTTCAATGGTCTACATAGTTTCTGAACTTTCATGTTCTTTCCAGTGAATCTCTTTAGATTTACCTTCCTCTGTCGTAGCGGGTCTTGAATTTTCTTCGTCTATCTGTTCTGCCTCTTCTCCATTGTAGAAACCCTCCTCCCTATAGTTCTTCTTAAACATGTTTGCAAGGAAAACTTCTTGGAACACTCTCCCACTGTGCATATGTCCAGCTTTTGTGTCGTTGTCACTGTCTAAATTCTTGAACATTAGCCTTTCTTGATTCGACCAATCTATTATGTCCTAAAGATGTTCTTCTCATGCAATACCATATTGACTCTCAGCTTTAGAAAATGCTAAAATTTTCCTTTGGGTCCCTTAAAGAAATATCTCTCAGCTTGGCTGTATGATTTTACTCTATCAACAACAAACTCTGTGATGTACCCTCAAATGGTGCTATCGAACCACTAATCTACTGCTTGCGATACAACGTTATCAAATATTTTGACCTTATTGATCAGCTCCGATGTCCAAACCATAGGAGGTCTAGATCAGATCTCAAACTGGGTATCTACTAGTCTAGCCAGCCACTCATATAGCTCCTGATGGATTCTGCCAAAGAAAATTTTGTGTATATCAGTAAAGATATATTTCTCCAACCAATATTTTGAGCTAAGATTACGGTTCTTGTTATGGGCTTCAGTGAAGTCCTTTTCTTGATATTCCATCCATTTTTGAATATTTGTCTTCGATGGAAACCACCTCGACATTCCCTCAAGAAGATTCCAGTCCCGGCAATGGAACCATTTGTTGGCACAGGGGCAGACCCAGGGTTCATCTCCAAGAGCACACGAACAAGCCCTAACTACTGGCCCTTTTGAAAACACCTGTGAAGTAGATGCAGTTTCACCCGAAGCAGTTATGAGGGGGTTGCAGGACAGAGATGTCTACAACCAAAGGGAATATCAAGTGGATCTAACACAAGAACAACACAACATTCATAAATCACTTATCATCTTAGATCTACTGTGCACATCTACTTATCATATCTAAAGCAGTAATCCAATCATAGTATATCAATGACAGAGACAGAAGATAAATTACACACAACACAAAAAATATGTGGTTCACCCTCTCTCTAGGGATACATCCATAGAACTGTGCTGTAATAAATTAAGGTAAAGCATACAGTTCTTATCTGCGCTCTTACCTAGCAAATCTCTTCTCCTCTCCTCTCTTCCTCTCCCCTCCCTGTGCACCCAACTGCAGGGTTGATCTTTGCACCCAACTGAATATTCTTGCAATACTAGAATGGTCTCACTCTTAGCACTTCTCCCTCTCGATACAATACTTACTTACATCAACAATACAACTAGATCAACAACAATATAATACCAACCCAAAAGTACCAACCCGACGTAGGTCCTTTAGACCTTCATTTATACATTACAATATCTCATCCACAGCCTTAGGCCAAAACATAGGTTTCCAAAACCCTAGATACCAAAACCCTAGGTTTCTAATACCCTAGGTCAACTTGACCCATATTTTCAGGGCTTCACCAACCTTTATTTCCTTTCTTCTCACACGGTGCTCCAAAGCATCCATCGATGGATTTTTCCACTTGCTGATTTTTCCACGATACTTCTTCCTTTATTATGTGTCATCCTTGATCTCCTCGTCCAACAAATATCTTTCTTGGGCTTCACTCCATATTTTATGCTCTTTTGTTCACTTCGACCCAATAACAGTCACTATGTCTTACGTGAAGTTCACATTTTCCTTTTCTTCCTTGATTCTTCACATACTTCCATAACCAAGGGCCAACACACCATATCTGGAGAGAGCTGGAAATTCCCTCGACCTATTGGAAAAAATCATAGACAAAAGGTTGGAAGGAAATTATTACATGGAATCCATCACACGTGTTGTCAATGTAGTGATTGGATGTGTTCATGCATAATCGTCTTCTAGGCCCAATGTGATTGAGGTGGTGGTGGATCTGAAAGAGGCTATCAAGTTGATGGAGGACAATTCTTCTACTTCAATTTCAGAACAAAGTTAAAATTTCTAGGCCGGCCCAAGAATGGACTAGGGTGATGACAACTCGAACCTTTTGAAATAAGGACGATAAGTTCAATGTGTAGGTTGTGTAATAACTCCAATCAACACTCATCAATAAAAAATAGCTTCGATTTTCCGTTTCAGGTGATTTATAGGCTGAGTAAGCCTAATGATTAGGAAAATATATTTCCCTTTCAATATTTCTATTCAGTATCACAAATTCAAATCCACGTTAAATAAAATATATTATAATTTAGTTTAGTTTTTTATTTTTGAGTGAACATTTTAGTTTTATATAGCTTATTTTGGAGTTGTTATTTCAAACCTTAGTAGATGAAGTCTATTTCATATGTATTTTTCATAGCTAGTTTCACTCTTGACAAACAAACTCATAAGACATGGTTGAATGTTAACCATAATTCTAAAAAAGTGGTAATGGAGTGAGAAGGAACAAATTCATTGTTGAGAAAGAGAATGCACTTGATCAATAACATGGCATGTATTCCTGAGAACCTGAGAAACATGTGTTTAGGCACAAAACAAATCTGAAATGAAAAGAGTGTGCATGTGATTTATGGCGGGCCTAAACACATGTTTCTCACAAATGTGTGCACGTTACTAAGGAAGTGCCTGATCTTCCTCAAGAACATGCACACTTTCATAAAAAATATGAGCTGGCAAGAATGTGTGGTGGTTCCATGAGGACCAATACATTAGGATTAAGAATGCATACCCCTAGGAAGACACACCCATTGTTAATCCTACAACCTCAATTTTTTTCGGGTCTAAACACATGTTTCCTAGGAATGAGTATGTGTTACTAAGAACATGCATGCTCTTACTCAAGAATGTGCACGTGTTCATAAAAAATATTAGTTGGAAAGTGTGTGTGGTGATTCATTGAGTATCAAGGCTATAGGATTAATAATTCGTGAGGAACACACACATTCGTAATCCTACAATCCCACACATTATTAATCTTACAACCTCGATGCTCACTGAACCACCACAAATGCTTACCAACTCGGATTTTTTATGAACTTAGGCACGTTCTTGAGAAAGAGCGTACATGCTTAGTAATGTGCATATGTTCTTGAGAAACATGTGTTTAGGCTGAAAGATTTTGAAATAAAAAGAATGTGTGTATTCTTTATGAACGTGCATAAGTTCCCAAAGAACACACATTATTAGGAATATGAAGGCATGCACATGTTCCTAATGCATCTGTGTTATTAATAACATGAATGTGCACATGGTCCTACTAAAACAACATCTCCCTCTATCTTCCTATCCCTCCCTCTCTCTACATCTCTCTTGCCTCTCTCTCTCTCTCTACCCCCTCTCCCTCCCTCCCTCTATCTTCATCTCTCTCTCTCTCTTTATGACTTCTCTCTCTCTCTCTCTATCACTTTCTCTTTTCCCCTCTCTCTTTACCCCTTCTTCGCCTTGCCCCTTGTCTCCCTCTTCCC